>PVJH01000726.1:128599-206099 GCA_004026705.1 Nesogale talazaci
CCCCCCCCCCCCCACCAACACACACACACATCTATGCTAGTTTTCCAGACGCCCTGGAGGCACTATGTGTCCGCGGTTCGAAGACACCAACCTCTGCAGCAGAGAAGGATGAAGCGCAATAGTTACAGCCTCAGGAACGCTGCACAGTGGGGCTCTGGGCCAGAATCAACGAGGGTGACAGTGTTTTTTGTTGGTCGGTTAGGCTAGTTTTTCAACTTACGGGATGAGCAGCTTGATGACTTTCTTAACTGCGCAGACTCTCTCTTGGAATCTGAGATAAAAGTAAATGGATACTTCAGTTAGAAGGAGTCTGGCATCACTGAACAAAACTAGTAAGCTTTGGATAGTAAGATTAACTATTTAATTAATTAATACTCTTTTCTTCTGTGGTGCACTTCCATAGTTAACTTCCAAAATGAATGACCCGTCGCATTAATTTTGGGAGAGCTGCTAAGCGGCCTCCTCGTCTTCCTGCCCTGTCTGAGAACCTTGCTCGGAGTACTACACGCTGACTTCTCCCAGGTGCATCGGGAGCCTGTGCCTGGTCCATGCGTGGTGTCAAGACCTGGCCTCAATGTTGCCAAGGCTTGGGGCAGCTCACTTTAGGGGTTCTGAGGCTATCGACAGAAGCTTTATTCTGACTGCACTGCGGCTCAATTCTTCCCGGAATTGAGGGAGCTTCTGAGCTGAAGTCATCCAGCCCCACTCCGTCCCATCCCGTGAGTGCAGAAGGAATCTCACAGTCATCGAATCAGGGCTGACGCACAGTGACCCTATAGGACCGGGCAGAACTGCCCCTGTGACTTTCTGGGCCTTAGAGCTCTGTATGGGAGTGGAAAGCCCTCTCTTTCTCCCACAGAGCGGTTGGTGCTTTCTAACTGCCAGCCTTGCAGACAACTCAACATGTAATCACTACGTCAATTGTTATGAACAAAACCAAATGAAACTCACTGCCAATGAGTCCACCGCTACTCATGGTAACCCCAGAGGAGAGGGTACAGCTGTCCCGGGGTTTCCAAAACGGTTCCTTTCTATGGGAGTAGCAAGGGATGCCTTTCTCCGGCGGGGCAGGCGCCTGGTGCTATGGATTAGCGAGCTGGCTTTGTAGTTAGCTGCACTGGGCATAAACAGTGACTGCTGCCCCAGGGCGGAGAGAATGGGATGTTGGAAACTCATAAGCTTCCGAGTCATGTGATCACTGCTCTGCTGTGCTCCACGCTGTATTATCCTCCACACTGTCTTGCATATGTGTCGCTGTTCTACGCTTTTACGTCAACTCTTCAGCTGATGTTTGATAAGAACAGGCACTGGCCTAATACAGGAATTAGGAAGTCATTCTTGAACTATTTGTACCATTGGACTGCGTCACTATTTTTAAGAAAAGTAGGCAACACTGATACAGTTAATAAACATGATATATACCATTTCAAAATTATATATAAATATAAAAGAAAAATTCAGGATTTGGAGCAGTTTTTCTCTGTCCTACAGGCCTGCTATGAATTGAAATCTATTTGATGGCAGTAAGGTGGTGAGTTAGACTTTCATGTATGGAGCCTTACTTGCTCTGTGGGGTCAAGGTTTTGACACAAGGTCCTTGGTTCAAATCTACCAGTCACTCCATGGGAGAAAACTGGGGTGACCTGTCCCTGCGACAACCATATACAACCTCAGAAACCCCACATGAGTTGCTATGAGACAGAATCAGTAGGATGGCAGTGGTGTGGTGAATGATTTAGACTTCAGCGTAGTTAATATGTTGGTTTCATAGTTGATCTCTCCTGTGCTGATGTGTAAAATGGTGAAGAAGATAGACTAAGATATTTGGGGACTTGGGCTGAAAATCCTTTTGCTGCAAGGAAGTGTGTCTACTGTGTATTTTGTTCCGAAGTATTAAAAGTGATAATGTCATTATAATCATATCAGAAAAGATGATTTGGCTAATTAGAAAATAATTGAATATGATTAGTGCACTTTTTCAGAATAGTAAATGTGCTCCACTTATTGCTTATTTTTCATATCATGCGCTCACATTTTAACAAAGGTTAATAGAGGAGAGAATGAAAATAAGTTACAATGATAATATTGAATAGTTTATTAAGAATAAAAGCATGTATTATATTTTTATAAGACTATAGAATGTTATCATTTTTCAAAGAATGATCAGTTACTTGATTTTGTTACATTAAGACTATAACAGCATTATAGATCATTAATTTTTACCTGGAAAATATACTCATTGCCATGGACTTTTCATTGTAAAGATATTTTATGATAGAATTTGACCTGTATTACTATATAATATCTTTCTAAAAATAATTTAACAAGCACTGGTGTTTGGGTGTGAAATGAATCAATTGAAGTCGTTTTTAAAATGCAAAAGTTCTCTAGGCTGTTATCAATTTTTGCATAAGTGCAGTATGTAATATCCTGCAGCTTGAATTTTCTGTTTGAAAATATAGTTAATCTCATCACAATTATAGTTATCTATCACATTTCCCAACTGAATTGGCATTTCAGGTCCAGTATGATCTTCCTTTCTGAGTATGGTTTGCTGAAGAGATAAGACATCAAACGAAAATTCTGTCTTCTAATCAATTTGCAAAGCTCTGAATCACATTTCCTCATGAATTTTTTTCTTTCTTCCTTTCTATTGTAAAATGGAGGAAGAGTCAACAGCACTAGAAGAAGCATTCATTTTTATTTTAATGAAGAATATCCAAAGCAATATTTCAGTTGCAATATAGCAAACACTATTCTAGACAGATGGCAGAACCTGGAAGAGAATCGTGGCAATAAACAACCTCACAAAGGCAGTGGAAACATATTGGAGGAAAAGAGTCACTGAACAAGACTGGTCCAATACCAGATTCTTCTCTCTCTCACATGAGAGTCTTTAATAAAGTGATGCATGTATGGAGTTCACCTACCTTTGAGAAGTTACCTAAATTCCAAGAACTTTAACACTGTTGTGATAAATTTCAAAGGTTTGGGTATCTTATTGTATCATTCTTCTTACTGATAAAACATTACATGGAGACAGACGGTTGAACATCAGGATAAGAAAGCATTCCTAGGTTATTTTTGTGGTTTTGTTTTCTGCCTATGGAAGTAATAATATGGGCTTGTAGATGAATTTGGAGGTGAGCTATGTAGTTTTAGATTTGAATATTGAAAGCTTCTAAGTCCAGATCACATCCTGTTGTCTCCCACTATATTGGGGGACAATGTTTGAATAAAACAGAGTACTTGCCTAAAATTAGAAAGTCCCTATGAGTTGGTAACAGAGACCCTTTTCACCTTTATATACATGCCACCTGATGTGCTTTAAATTGAGCCACACAACTTCAGGCAGACCATCTGATGTCAAACTGAGTTTACCTCTTACATGATGCACATCTACACATTTTAAAACAAGCTGTAAAGATTTATTTGTAAATACTAGCAGCCTTCTAAAAGTCCATGGAAAGATTCCCTTATTCTTTGGTGTCATTTTTTCCTCATAACTTTTTGAAAGTCCCTAGGTTAGTAAAATAACTTTGCTACTTATGGGAAATTGACAATTATGTAATGTTAGTCCCGATTGGAAAGTAAAGTAAAACTAAAGTAGAGAGTAGTTGATAGGGCAAGACAGATCTTTTCCTCACTTTACCATATAATGTACACACAGTTTTATAGTATACAGCACACAACAAACATGACACTGCACTATTCACAAACTGTTGTGAATCTTTGCTAAGTAAGAATAGTAGTGCAGTAGGAAAATACTTGGCAGAGGGGTCTGCAGTTCTCATGTGGGTCATGACCCCTTTGGGGGTTAAACAACCCTTTCACAGAGTTCATCTGATTCATAACAGTAGCAAAATTACTGTTATGAAGAAGCAATGAAGATAATTTTATGGTTGGGGGGTCACCACAACATGAGGAACTGTATTAAAGGAGCACGGAAATAGGAAGATTGAGAACCATTATGCTAGAGGACAAGATGAATAGGGCAATGCCATTCCTGGCCATTAAGAGATTTAATGGTTTAAGTAGAACCTAGAAAGAGCAGTAATAAGACCTACCAAGACTTTTCAAGAAGTGCACCATCCAGCAGTAGCATAAACAATCTGTAGAGTCATAGTGGTGATTATTAGGTGCAATTCAGACAGTACTGAATTATAGCGTCCCTGTGTGCAACAGATGGAAACCCTGCACCTTCCTGTACCACCTTAACAATTGTCCTTGGTTAAGCCCTTTGTGGAAGCCACTGTTTCAACTCATTGGTGATCTTCCTCTTTTGAGCTACCCCTCTAGTTCACCAAGGATGATGTCCCTTTCCAGAGACCAGTCTCTCCCTGATAACTAGCACAAAATAACTGAAAGGAAGTTTCGCCATCCTCCCTTCTAAGAGGCACTCTCTGGCTCTACTTCTTCTAAGACAGATTTGCTTGCAATTTGGGAAGTCCACAGTTCTTTTACTATTTGTTGCCAGAACTGTAATTTAAATGCATTGATTCTTCTTTAGTCTTCCTTATTCAATATCTAACTCTCACAAGCATATGAGGCAATTGAAACTATTATGGTGTGGATCAGCACATCTTGGTCCGCAAAGTCATTCACTTGCTTTTCAACACGTTCAAGAGGTCTTGTGTAGCAGTTTTAGCCAATGAAATGTGTCTTTTGAACTTTTGATTGCTGCTTCCATGAGCAAATACTATGAATTCAAACAAGACAAAAATCCTTGACAATTTCAATGTTTTCTTCTATTGCTGTTCTACTGATCTTTTTTACATTTAGGTCCATTGTGAGGCTCTCGTTTTTATTTACATTGAGTTGTTGTCCAAACTAAAGGTTACAACCCTCAATGTTCATTGTACGCAGGTACCTGTAGGTACCCTTTACTTACAAAACCAAGGTTGCATCATCTGCATATAGCATGTGGTTACTATCCATTCGTAATATTCATTCCTCCAATTCAGGTGTCTGTTCTGTTTCATATAATCCAGGTTCTCTGATTATTTGCTCAACATATAGATCAAATAAGTATGGTGAGGGTATACATGCCTAATGCACACCTTTCCTCATTTTAACCTATCCCCTTGTTCTCTTTGTAAAACTGCTTCTTGATCTATCTAGAGGTTTCGCAAGAACACAATGAAATGTTTCGAGATTCCCATTTCCAATGATATCCATATTTTTCTACGATCCATACAGTTGGAACTAAACATCTTTCTGGTAGTCTCCACTTTCAACCAAAATCAATCTGATATCAACAATGACATCCCTCAATCCACATCCTCTTCAGAATCCAACCTGAATTTCTGGGTCTTCCTGATGATCTTCAGCAAAAGTTGACTTGCATATGATATTGATAATATTGTTCTCTAATTTGTGCATTTTGTTAGATATAGTATCATTTTTAGGTTCCAGAACATGTATTTTTAGGTTACAGTCAGACTAAGCAAAGGCCACCGGAAGAAGAAATTATTAAAACATTTCAAAAGTTCTATCACATGAGAATATGGAAGTTTGTATGTCATTTTGTAGGAATTTCCAGAAGCAGTTGTGGAGAATGGGAAGAATATTAATGGCTGAGATATATTTTGAACCTTTGTGGAACACTTACAGTCACCATTTATAGTAGAAGTTGTAAGTTCAGTTTGAGTTTTGGCATAAATTCAACCTCTCTTGATATCATTTAACCATAAACCAGCAGTGTAAAATGTTTTGTCCTAAGGCAGAATGTGTTTGGAGGTAGATAACAGTACCCTTGGCCACCAGAAACCTTGGAAGCTGTGGGATCAACATTCAGTTGCTAACTACAATGTAGGTAGTTCAAATGCACAGCAGTCCACAGGAGGAAAAAAAGTGGAGCTATCTGCTGCTATACTGATTAGCAGCCTTGGAGAGCCTCTAGAGCAATGCCATCAGGTTTTATGTGCTACAGAGATTTGTCCTTCATAGAAACTGAGGTACCAAGTGCATTGTCATGTGGCATTCCCCAATTCTCCTAGGCTCCAAAACCAATCTTGTCAACATTTCTAAGCTGCAATAATGTCCACATCCCAATCATGGTCTCTCTTCCCCTCCAGGAGTCCTGCCAGTGATGCTGACAAATTAATCTCCTGCTCATCATGATACCGGGATGAATTAGCTTTGTTTCTTATAGTCTATAATTATCAATGTATCCATGAGTCCTTTGGGCACAGTGATGGCCTCATGCTGATGGACACCCTCTTTTGGATACTTTATTTTTATCTTGTCTTTGTCATGTTTAAGACTTAATAAAGTGGGGCTGAGCCCCGGTGGCATACTGGTGAGTGCAGGACTGCGGCCCACTGGCTTGGCCCTTCAAAACCAGCAGCAGCTCTCCATGAGCAAGACTGGGCCTCCCACTCCCACCAGAGGGCAGTGATGCCCCCCCCCCCCAAAATACTTAATACTGGGATTTTTCACCTGAAATATACTTGCAGAGGGGATCTTTTTTTCCCTAGAACAATTCTTCTAATGTAAAATGTGGACTACTAAACAATTAGATTCACACTCGAGAGGTGCTGGGGGTTGGGGATGGGCACCTCTACTGAGGAAGACATGAGCTTCTGTAATGTGTAGTCTCAAGATAGTACATGGACACTACACATGTTCAGTCTAGCTCTTCACTTTTGCTATCTTGTCCTGTCTTTAACCCTTAATTTTTTCTCCCAATTGAACACGCGATGAGATTTATAATTTATTAAATTAGGATGGCCACGTGAAAATGACAAGTAAGCATGTCAGCCTTTAAATTTAAGCATGTGAGAATGTTTGGTAGAGCGTGTAATCGTGCTTTAACCATTACTGAGCATCTCTATAATTAGGTGACACTGAATTTCTGTACAAATCCAAAAGCTATCCACAGGCCTTGGAAATAAAAGATCTAATTTTCATATTTTGGAAAACGTATGTTTAAACAGCTTAAGTAATTTTGAAAGCAGAAGTAAACATTGAAGAACTAGAGAAAAATTGTACTGCATCCTGACAGATTCTTCTACTCCCCATGACCACTCTATAAGAAGATGTCCTTTACATACAGATGGGCTTTGGGTCCCCGATCTGTACTCCCCCTCATTTATAATGATATGATTTTTAGTCCTTTGATGCCTGATCCCTTCGATACCTCATGGTTACACAGGCTGGTATGCTTTTTCCATCTGGGCTATATAGTTTCTTAGCTAGATGGCTGCATGTTTAGCTTTAAGTCTTTAAGACCCCAGAAGTTAAATCTTTTGAGAGCCAGGCACTATCAGCTTTCTTCATCACATTTACTTATAGAAACATTTGTCTTCAGCAATCATATCTGGAAGGTGGGCACACAATGAAAAGTTTTTATGTTCTTTGATGCCTGATACTTGATTCCTTTGACACCTCGTGCTCACACAGACTGGTGTGTTTCTTCCATGTGGGCTTTGTTGCTTCTGAGCTAGATGGCTGCTTGTTTAAGACCCTCAGTGCCATATCTTTTGATAGCCAGACACCATCAGTATTCTTCAACACTTTTGCTTATGCACACATTTGTCTTCAGCAACCCTGTCTGGAATGTGAACATCATGGAATGCCAATTTAATAAAACAAAGGGTTCCTGCACTGAGGAAGTACTTGAGTGGAGGCCCAATGTCCATCTGCTGCCTTAATATAAGCCCTATAAATATATGTAAGTAGATCTATTTTTCCATCACCATATATAAATATGGGTACATGTTTGCATGTCTGTATTCAGGCCTCCATAAATGCCCTTTTTCTCCTATTCCTTTCCTCTATTTCCTTTTACTTTCCTCTTTTCCCACTATCATGCTCAGCCTTTATTTAGGTTTCATTAATTTCTCTTGATTGCATTAACCATAATCAATCCCTATCAGGCTACTAACACCCTCCTTGCCACTGATTTTTGAAAACTTATTGTTCCTTTGTCCCAGGGTTGGTCAAAAACACCTCCTTTCCCCACCTTCCTGTTCTCCCATATCCCCCTGGAACCATTGGTCCAGTTGTTTTCTCCTTCAGACTGATCATCCAGGCTCTCTGATCTAGATAGGTAGACCTGCAGAGATAAGAATGTGCACCAAAAACTAAAAAAGACATGGCAAGACAAAATTACAACAACAACAGTGACAGCAATAAAATCAAATTCCCAGAAAATAATAATAATAATAAAGAAAAACCTGTTCAAGATCTGTTTGTTGACCCCAAGTAGTGTCCTCCAGTGAAGTCTGATGGGGTGACACACCCTGGCCCCAAAGTCTATCCTTGAGACCTCCATGCTCTGCTCCCTGCACTCCTCTGCACATACCCTTAGAGTTTTGCATTGGTGTGGTGGGGTGAGACTGGTTACAGTCCTGATATTGTGTCTCCAGTGTTGTGTCTCCCAGAGGGCCATGGGTCAGGGAGGGACATCGTGTCCCATAGTGGAGCCGGCCATACAGTCCTCTCTGTGCATTGAGGGGAGAACATCTTCAAGGTTTGGTGGACCAAGATGTACTTGAGTCTTTATTCCTCCACCTTCATTTCCTCTCGTTGCTCTGATCAGGCATTTCCTTCTCCCTGAGCTGCAGCTTAGTGCAGTCCTCTGAAGTAAATTATTTCTGGGGGGAAGGGCAGCTATTCCCAGAGTTGGGATTGGGGATGGGCCCTCAGACCTCTCCACTGACTACCCGCTCCATGCCGTTGCACTGCATTCACATTCTGGAACACCAGATTTAAGTCTGGCCCCTCTTTCCCTTTGGAGATATCAACAACACCCTCCCCTTGGGTATGTTATTGCCCTGTTCCCCTGCTATGCATTGCTATCTTGGCTTGCTTTATTTACCATGATATCCTCCAACTTTTCCCATGTGGTGATATGCTTCATGCATTCATCACAGCTTTTCTGTGATGTGTTGTCTTTCATTCTATGTATGTAACACAGTTTTTTAATCCCCTTGTGTGTTTATGGGAATTTGGGTTTTTCCAACGCCTTACTATTATAAACAGTTTCACAATAAACATTGGAGTACAGATGTCTGGCAGTGGTTTATTTCTTGCCTTTTCAGGATATATGTCCATTAGGGGAATTGCTGGGTCCTATGGTAGTTCAATTTCCATCTGATTTAGAACTCACCAAATCAATTTTGATAGTGGCTATACATACCTACAGGTCCACCAGCAGTGGATAAGAGTTCCTATCTTGCCACCATCCTCCCAACACTTGTTGCATTCTGATTTTTTTAATTGGGCTATCTTTCGGGGTGTTAGGAGGTATCTCATAGTTTTTCTAATTTGCATTTCTCTTATAGCTAATGATCAGGAACATTTTCTCATATGTGTACTGACCATTCAGATTTCTTCCCCGGTGAAACTTTTATTCAGGCCTTTTGCTCACCTCCTTAGTGGGCAGTTAGTTTTTCTCTTATTGTAAGCTGTAAAGTATTGTAGATTTTAGTAATAAGGTCTTTGTCTGATGTGTCATTGTAAAAAATGTTTTCCTCGTCAGTGGACTTTCTTATTACTCTCTTGGTGAATTCCATTGATGTACAAAGGTGATTTATCTTCAGTATATCCCACTTGTCAATTTGTGACTCCTCTGTATTTGTATCATTCCCTATTTCTGAGAGCCTATGTATTCCCTGCGCTAAGATTTTTCAGGTTTGTCCCAATTTCCTCATTAATGGCCCTAAATGTTTGGAGTTTTATCTCAAGGTCTGTGATCCACCTTGAGTTTTTCTTGTACATAGAATGAGATAAGGGTCTTGCTTCATTTTTCTGCAGGTAGAAAGTCAACAACTATAATTGTTGAGCCTTTTATTTCTTTTTTCATCTTTTGTAGTATATGATCTATGAATTCTACAGATCTCTCACTGGGCGCATATATATTTATTATGCCCATTGCTTCTTGGTCTACTGTTCCTTTGACCATTATATAGTGCACCTCCTTGTCTCCTGTTATGGCCTGACCTTGAGATCCATTTTGTCTCATATTAAGATTGCCACCCCTGCTTTATTTTCATCACTGTTTACTTGGTATATTTTTCTGCAGCCTTTAATTTTCAACCTTTTTTTTTGGCTGCAAGCTTGAGATGTCCCCTGTAGGCTGCAGATTGATGCGTTATGTATTCTCAGCCAGTCTGTTAGCCTCTGCCTTTTAATGCCTGAGTTCAGACCATTGATATTCAGTATTGTTATAACCATTTTTTTTGCACTCTGTGATGTCATGTTGTGCCTTTTGTGTTGGGTCTTTTCCTACCTACCTTTCTTATCGCTTGTGCTGTGAGTATCATTTTTACCTTCTTTCCACTATTGAGCCAATGCTATTTTGGGGGCTGTTTCCTCTTTATCACCCTACAAGTGGAGTTGTTATATTTGATGGTCTCTTATTTGCACTCAGTGGGTGTTGATCTTCTATCCATACATGATCAACAAGGATCTTTTGTAAGACTGGGTTTCTTTTTATGTATTCTTTGAGTTATTCCTTGTCTGGGAAGATTCTTGCTTCTCAATCTGTTTTAACTGATACTTTGGCCAGATATAGTATTCTTAGGTTTGTGTTTGTTTTTCTTTGAATTTTGGATTTATACTCCATTCCTTCCTCTTCTACATCGTGTCTGTTGATAGGTTTGAATATACTCTAATTTAAATACCTTTATATGTGACTATTTGCTTATTCCTTGCTGTTCTTATGATATCCTTTTCCTAAGAGTTGAATAATTTAACTATTTTGTGTCTTGGGACTTCTTCTTGGAATTCAGTCTGAATGGTATTCTTTCAGTATCCCAAATGGTTGCCTGATTTTCATTTATTAAGCCAGGGAAGCTTTCCTCTAAGAATTCCCTCACTATTTTTGCTGTTGATTTCTTTGTTGTGTCTTACAGTTCAATTATTCTAATGTTCTTCCTCTCCGTAGCCTCCGACATGGCTCTCAGGTTTTCTTCAGTTTCTCTGATTGTCTTATTTGACTGCTTCTCCCATTTGTTTAGGTCTGTTTGGTTTTCCTCTAGGTCACTGGTGCGATTTTCTGCATACACAAGTCTGTCTATTTGCCCCTGGACTTTGTTATTTCATCCCTTAAATCTTGTATTTCCCTTTGATGTGTTGCCTTTATCTCCTCTATCATGTCATCATTTTTCTGTATTGCTTTAATTATATCCTATATGACTCTAAGCAGCAATCTGAAAATTTCTTTCTGTGACAGGTCAATATCTCCTTTGTCTGTGCACATTGTTAGGTTCACAGCTTCTTCCAGCATTGTCTTCTCTTTCTCCTGCTTTTTTCTCTGAGACTGTTGGAGCTGGTTGATATTGTTTTAGAGAAGCCTGAAGCCATCTTCCAGTGTCGAAGAGCACTGGGCTCTCCCTTGAGGAACTCTTATGAGTACTGCTACAAACTACTTGCAGGTATCCGTACCAGGGTGTCAGGCTACTGCTGCATCTTTCTATGGTTTCATTCTTAAGTAGCTGACCAATATTCCATGATGTGGAATGTGAGTTGGAGATTCCTTTCCTGGGATGCTGTTTGGGTTGTTGTGGGCCCACAAGTGTGGGGTTTCACTTTTTGATCTCTAAATTAGCTGTACTGGTTTGTTTCCCAGTTCTTAGAGCACCTCGGGTGGCATGTGGTGTTCCCTCTGTAACTGGAGTACCAAGGTGGTCATGTGGGTGGACCCTCATTGGTGTAGAGCACTGGAGCTGGCAGGCAGAATTACCCAAATCAGAGAGATTGCCGTGGAGCTTGGGTGGATGTTTCCATGGCAGTGTGGCACACCACTGTAGGTAGGCAAGAGTTCCCCCTGTACCTTGTAGGGCTGTTTATGTCCTACTAGCTCAGAGTGGGTTTGGGTTTTTGCCTGGCCAGCTAAATAGAATTAAATTAAATTTGTTTCCTGGCTTTGGGCTCTGACTCTGCTCACTTAGCATCAGAGTCTTGGTTATGTTGAAAACCTCCAGACACTGTAGCTAAGTTGTGGCTTCCTTCTTATGCTAGTGTATTTTAAGAGACTCACTCTAAGTGTTTCCTTGGGAATTGATCAATGAGCTTGGGATTTGCCATTTTTTACCCAGAATATATATATATATATATATATATATATATATATATATATATATAATTATTATTATTATTATTATTTTGCATGTATGAGGTGCCTAGATTTGGGGGCTGTCACATTGACCTTCAGATGGAGAGATCCAGCTTATCAGGAAAGTGGTTTTCTTCTTCGCTAACTGGAGCTGAATGTGCCCCTGGACTTGATCTACTTGTTTTCTGCCACAGTGGGCCGTGACTCAGGTAAATTCCTGCTTTGTTATCTATTCCAAAGTATGGCTTCCCGATGGCCCCGCTTGCTAAGCTCTGAGCTCAGGACAACTAACAGCATGAGACATGCTGATGTGGGATTTTATGAAAAGGTCTCAGAGGTTCTCTTAATGTCTGGGATTATGTCCCGCTTAGGGCTTAGCCTGGAGAAATCACTACTCACTTGGAAAGGGGGGAGGTAGCTCTTCAGCTGGAGCCGACGAGGCCAGTGCACCAAACCTGGAATGATTTAGTGCATTCTTGGTTCAATTTGTGAGTGGAAATCACCAAAGAGTGGGGTTCAGGAAAGACCCTAGTACCCTAGTTTTAATTTCAGGACTCCACCTCCCAGTCTCTTTCACCTTGCCTCCCAATTTTCTGGGCTGGCAACAGGAGCTCCAGGTGGGTGACTCTTAACTAGACACCATCTTCTCCTCCTCCTTGACTTCTCAGATTATTTGCTCAATATATACATTGACAAAGTATAGTAAAAGAATACAAACAAGCTTGGTACACTTTTCCTGATTTTAAACTACTAAATACTCCTTTGTTTGATCCAAATAACTGCCTCTTTGTCTGTGCATAAATTTAATGCAGGCAAAATGAAGTCTTCTGGAATTTTCATTCTTCTCTTTGCATAGTTAATAAAACAAATGTGAACATCATTCTGGTGTTCTCTGTTTTGAGACATCCATCTTTAGTTAGAAATGCTTGTTTCATGTTCTCTTCTGAATCCAGTTTGAATTTCTGAAGGCTTCCTGTCAATGTTATGCTGCAACTGCTCTTGAAAGATCACCAGCAATGTTTATCGTCATGTGATATCGCTTGACTAATCCACATTCCTTTGGGTAACTTATATTTGAAATAGGTATACATATGGATCGTTTCTAATGGGTTCTCAAGATAGCCATCTTCAGCATTGTAATGTAATTGGGTGAATGCTGTCAGTACTTCATCAGCTTGTTGAAACATTTCAATGGATATTCTATCAATTCCTATAGCTTTGTGTTTTGCAAGCAACCTCAATGCATCTTGGACTTCATCTCTCAGTACTATTGGTTCTGGATCAGATGCTACCTCCTAAAATGTCTCAGAAGACCACTTGTTTTGAGTACAATGAATTTGTTGATTCCCTCCATCTGCCTTTGACTTTTGCTACATCATTCTCTATTTTACCCATACACCAACCCCAAATATCTGTCAACCAGTCAATTCTGACAATTAATGACCACAGAAACCCTTAAAATCAAAGGGAGACTTGAGTTTTCTTTCTTTTTTGGGGGGGGGGCATCACTGCCCTCTGGTGGTCGTGGGAGCTACCGAGCACTGCTCCTGAGAGCCGCCACTGGATTTGAACTGCCAAGCCCGTGGGATGCAGTCCTGCATTCAACCACTTATGCCACTGGGGCTCAGCCGACACTTGAATTTTCTTCTTCAATTTTTTTCCAGCTTGATATAGAATGATTGTATATTTTCCTTCTTGGTTTTCTAACTCCAGTTCTTTAAAAATTTCTTTATGATATCTTATTTTGTCTCTTTGAGCTGCCTCATGGACGTTTTCTGCCCAGTGCTTTTATTTCATCATTTACTCTATTTACTTTAGCTTTTCCAAAATTAAAAGAAGGTTTCAGAATCTACTGGCATTTGGAATAGTGGTGACACAAGTTCCAGAATTATAATAATTTGCAAGCCCTTTATCTTAGAACTTGTTCCCAGCCTATGTATACTGATATCATTGACTTTATAATTATTATTGTGCATTGGGGTGGGGGGCGGGAGATTCTGTGCACATCAGACTTTTGGTAGCATCCCCAGTCTCTTTTTTATAGACATCAGTAGCACTCACCTTTACCCCAAGTTATGACATACTAATGCATTATTTTAGTTATTCAGTCTTTGAAAGATATGTCTATGTATTATTAAATATATACCAGGTATACAGAAAATCAAATATGTTTTATGGCCAAAATGGAGATATTGCACAAAACATGAAGGTAAGGAATATAAAATAACTATTTGATTAGCTACTAACTGCAATTAACCTAGTGAATCAAAGACTTGTTCCCAGAGAATTATCATTGAACCTGAGATTTAACAAATGTTAAGAACTAAATAAGCAAAGGGTTTTGATGGTTTTTGAGATAAGAAACTCAATATTTGAAGAAGATAATGATAATGGAAGCTATCTGTTGTTGAATTTGTTCTGGGCAGCTTGCCAAGTAGTTAAATGGAATGAAATCTATTTTTTTAATTTTTTAATTAATCTCTTATAACAAGAATAATCATTCCACAATCCCTTAAGTAATGGATCGTATTATTACTTAGGCATCCAAGTGCAAAATATAGGAACAGTCACTGATTTTGCTAAAGTCAGGCAATTGTGTGGGTACTTGTGAATTTCTTTTGTTGTTGTTGTTTGTTTTTTTGGGGGGGGCATCACTACTCTCTGGCGGTGGGAGTAGAAGGCCCCGCCCCACTGCTGGAATTGAACCTCCGTCCCAGTGGGCCGGGGTCCCGCGCACAACCACTACGCCACCGGGGCTCAGTCCACTTGTGAATTTCTGATGATAGCCTCCAGATGAGATACAATGCTTAAATATCACAATGCTATTGTTATGTTCAGGTGCCAATGAGTCATCTGAGACTCATTGTGACCCTCGGTACAAAAGAGTCAGTCACTCCCCAGGCTTATGACATCCTCATTTGAGCCCACCTTAAACTAGATTATGTTGTAGGACTACATTATATAAATTCACAGACTGAACTAAAAGGAGCTCTGTAATATCTTGAGTAATGCATAATATTGACAAGAGTGGGAAGAAGGGTATTTTCATTAGTATTAACATGTGGAGGCCAGATGATGGATCGGAAAAATTAGGGAAATTGGTGAGTACAGAGCAGTGGAAACCTAAAAGCACGCTTTAACTCTAAGCAAGAAGCGTGAGTAGAGTAAGATTTTTCAGGACTCCTTTATGCAAACTAATTGCAGCTGATTGGAGAGGATGAGAATAAAATCAAAAGGCAGCGATCTTGTTAACTGATGGTTGTGGTCTACTTGAGTGAGGGAAGTCAATACATGTGACAGATAGTTGGGGAGTTAAACTAGCATATATTTCAGATAGCCTCTTCCAGGAAGCAGACTCTACAAATGGCGTGGTGCATGCAAGAACTCAATTAGAGAATGCTCTTGAAGGTAACCAGTGTCAAATAAAGGTATGCATTAAGGTTACATAAGAGGCTATATTTTGACTTCAATACAGTCTCAAGAAAGAGTTTAGCTGTAACTTGCGAATTATTCTTGTATGCTGGGCAGTAACAAACACAGTAGGATTTTATTTCCCCACATAGTATAGTTGTGGTACATGGTCTACTTCCAGGCAGGGGATGTGAGTTTGGGAGCGATCTTGCCATTAACTGACAGCAAGTCTTGTCGCGCCTTCTTTCCATTGTGAGAGTGAGCTGATGAGTGCTTCATTAGAAAAAGCCAGCAGAGAGCGATCTCTGCAATGATTGGAAGGAGAGTGTGGAAAATTGTTACAGGCCCTGCCCAGGTTAATGGACTTGGTATCAGAATAGTCATCCTGTTGCTGAAAATGCCTTTCTCAGGGACTCCAAAGAACAAGTTTCAGTCTGGTTACTCTTTAATAAGCACTCCTGTTGGCATTCTCTACTTCTGCAAAAACTTAAAATCTAGGAAACCCAAAGGGGCAGTTCTAGTCTGCTCTGTCCCTATGATTATAAGTCAAAATTGACTCAATACTCAGTGAGTTTGATTTGTTTGTTTGCTTCCTATTCTGTGACCTAAAATCCCAAGCCATTCATTTGTTTCATTTTCTACTGTTAAGGGAACCAAAGCAACTCATACTCAAAAATAAATAAAAATCTTAATAAGAATATTTTCAATCCCCCTTTACTTAAATAATTTCAATAAAATGTAGTTCACTATTCCAGTCCCTAAAGGAAACCACAAAGGCATGCTAATATATCAAAATTTCTAACTAACCTGCCAAGCCAAGCTGGAACGGCAAGCAAAAATGCATGGTGTCTGGGTAGCTAAGAGGATCATCATGAACAACCAAATATGTGGGGAAAGTTGACTAATTGCATTGTAGGTAAGTTTGAAATCGAGGTGTATTTGCAGCATCTAAGGGAAACTTTCTAACTGCCACCTAGCTACATGGACCTGAAGCTAAGAAAATAGGCTTTGAGATTTTGCACTGCACACATAAGCAACCATGAAACATGAATGAAATTACTCAGAGAGGTTGTTCAGATCGAGGGCAGGGAAAAGGGTGCCAGAAGGCAAATCTGGCAAGCCTTCATTTAGCCTTTTCTTTTGTAAGTCAGGGAGGAATTTCATGTCCCACTCTTATTTTATTCATAACATTTCATTCTCATTCAATTATTACAGGAGAAAAGAATATCATTTCTCAAAAGGACCATAAAATTATCCAGGAAAGAAGGGAGAGATCAAATGGAATATTATAAATAAAAATATAAGACTGTACCATTGAACTCTTTCAGGTAATCTGCAAGGGAAGATAGTGCTCAGAGGACACATCCTGTACTGTGTGTACTGAAACAATGGGGCACCATCCTAGTTATCATGGGCACACACTTTTAGATAGGATTTCTGTTTTGAGGTTTTGATTTCTGTTCATTATCTGAAAGTGTTTAGAATTAAAGTTGAATTTTCTGTTTAACTTTCTCCTAAACCCTTGGTGCAACCCATCTACTCCTTCTTGCTTATCTAGTCATCTTGAAATTGCATTGTCAGAAATAAAATATATGGCAATCTCTCAAGTAATTTGAGATAAGAGAAAGCTGCATAAATTGTGTTATGTGTTTTTTCATTTTCTCTTTAGTTGCTTTCATATTATTTCTATGCCTATTTTTCTTCTTATATATTCTCCACAGACCTTCTGAAATTGAAGTATCTGAGTTGGGTAGGTGTTATAATTACGTCTACTTGTGATAGCAACACATTAAGCTGATTAAGTCTGTTCATTTTCTGCTCACTAAATGTCTAGTGCTGCGATAACAGAACTAATCTCAAATGAATGGGGAACAAACAAAAATTTATTTTCTCAACAGTTTAGGAAGTTAGAGGGCCCTGATTTGGCATGCCAGAACTTGGCCATGTTTTCTTTCTCTGTCCATTGTGGAAGAAAGTCCTCTTTTGAGATTCTGCTACAGGCATTCGTTATGTGACTTGCCAACTCTCTTCCTCCATCTCAGTCTGCTTGTTGGTGTTTGATCTCTTTCAAATCTGAGGAGATTCGCTCAAGATACACCCTATATTTGTTACTGTTGCTTCAGATGCACATTGACTCCGCACACAAAAGAAGGTAACATTGCCTTGTGCTCGATCCCATTGTTGGAGCTACTGTGTCAACCCACCTTGTTGAGGGCCTTCCTCATTTTCATTGCTCCTTTAATTTATGAAACATAATGTCCTCCTGGGATTTATCCTTTCTGATACATGTCCTAGGTACATAGGACAAAGTCTCACCCTCCTTACTTCTATGGTCCCTCTGGCTTTACTTCTTCCAAGACAGATTTGTTTGTCTTTTCAACCGTCCATGTTGCTTTTATGCTTCTTCCCCAGGACCACCATTCAAATGCATCCATTCTTCTGACCCAAGTAATGGTATTTTCAATCTCCTCCTATACCTGTGAAAGCTGACTAATGAATAAGGAAGACTAAAGAAGGCTCTTTACACCCTACGTAAATTCTATCTGATTAATGTAACAAAGGCATCCCATTCCCAAAAGGCATAATGACCACATGTGTAGAGATTAGGATGAAAACATGCACTATGGGGGAACACAATTTATTTTTCTCCTATAATCATTCTTCTGTCAAATTATTAAGTGGCTAGACCAAGAGCCGTTTTTTATTATGGAAGATTGAAAATGATCATTATAACATACATGCATCAGAGGCTATATGCCAGAAGGATAGCTTAAATGAAGACTGCTCTGCTGATTTTTTAATTTAGTCTTCTTCTCAAGAAATGTAAGTTTCAAATTTAAAAATATTACCTTTATAGAGATATCTCATATATCACAAGAGCATTTAATATATTCAGATGTGTTTTGGACTGACACAGAAACTCTTCATTTAAATTTTGCTAAATTTTAAAAGCAAATTAAATATTTTCTTAATGTAGGGAGAAGTGAATATTGAAATCTAAGTATATCTTGTCTAAATTAAACATATTGTCATTATATGCCAATCTATCCATAAAAACCAATTGTTTAGTGATATCCTGAGGAACACATCATATCATAAGAAGAGAGATATTCTCTTTGAGCTAAAATCTAAGAGGAAGTTTTACATTAGAACAAAAACTATGGTACAAAGAAAAATATTGCAAAATTATAAAGTAAAATCAGAAGTATTTATTTTAAGTATTCACACTACTAAAAGGCAAATATATTATTCCTACTTAAATGGAAGTTTTCTGGACTATTGCTACTATTCTGATAAGATGAGCAATACAACTCTTTTTAGATTTTTCTCTGCTGTGTTTTACATGCCACACATAAAAGGAAAAAGAACAAAGAGAGAGAGACAGCCTTGAAAGTCTTCCAGTTTCCTCTTTTACCACATCTAAACACTGGTCTGGATGGTCACAAAAGGGAAGAAGTAACATTGGACTGACTTCAACGCCTTTATAGCACTTGGCATACTTTCAGCAGTTTAAAAAAAATAAACAAATCAAATGTGGTCCCTTAGAAAGGTAGGAAAGAAAACTAAAAAGGGTAGCTATGAGCAATGCAGTAAAACAAAAGATATGATAGTTTCCCATAAGAGGGAAAATAATTTGGGAGCATTAACTCAGAAAATCAGGCAATTGCAATCATATATGAAGCCAAAGTACCTCAATTAGTTAGATCAAGGGAGAGATAAAAGCTAAGGTAAATATAAGAGCTGTAGAAAAATGATCTGACACTTGTACTACAAGTATGAGCAGATTGTTCCTTGGAAGCCAGGTTGAGGAGATTTCGTCTCACGTGCTTTGGGCATGTTGTCAGGAGAAACCAGGTCCTAGCTAAAGATACCGTGCTTGGTAAAGTAGTGGGCCAGTGAAGGACAGGAAGGCTCTTAAGAAGATAAATCGACAGCATGGCTACAATGGATGCGGACACAGCAACAAATACGAGGGTGGTGCAGGACCACGCAATGTTTCCTTCTGTTGTCCATAGAATCATGATGATTTGTTATGGACTCAAGGGCACTTAAAGAGAACAATGCAGTTGATAATTATTTCTGGAATGCAATCAAATTAAGCAGCAATTTAACCATAACAGAATCTACTAAAGAGATAGCTTACCAAAACCTCCTCCTTGCCAACTTACATGTTCAAATCTCATTTTTTGTGCAATAATGTCCGTTGAGTAGCTAGAGCCACATATTGTCATTTTCTCATTTCACTGGACACAGGTACCGCAAATTCTTCACATTCACATCTCATGAATTCTCCTTCTCTGCGTCTTTTTCTGAATATGCTTGACTAAAACACTGAGACATTCCTGAGAATCTCCCCATGTTCTCTTTTCTGTATGTGTTGTTTATATATATTTGGGGTTGTTAAATATCCTGCATACACAACAAAATTCTGAATTGTTTTCTCTTGTTTTGCAACTGAGTTTCAAATCCATTTTTAAACTATATTTTAAACACCTCTATTTGTACGTATCTTAGATTATCATTATTACCATATCCCCCACTTCTCATTCAACTTAGGGAGTTAATTAAATCATCTCACTCTACATACATTTTATCTTTCCCAAATATATCTATTAACATTCTGTTCCATTGTATCAACATTATTCTCCTGTGAAATCATGATCATCTTTTGGTTAATTTTCTCACTTTCATGCTTAAATTCAATCAGCCTTTAATCATATCTAAAAGATGTTTTCAAAGTACAATCCATTTATTTCCTCCTTAGAACACAAAACTTTTTAGAAGTTGGGAGAATTCAATGTCCCCAATCTTGCTTATATCAAAAATTAATGCCCACTCTTCTACCTTATGCTCACTCCAATCTAGCTATCCTCATATCTTCTTGCCATTTTTAAGCCTGATAACAAATTCTCACCTGTTTGCCTTTAGTTTTGCCTTTAGTCACCACGGTCCATATTTTTTTTTCAGATCTCAGTCCCCTTAGATATTCTTGTGTGTTCAATCTGTTTTCAAATAATATTGCCCTGGGTGGACTGTTGTGTTGGTCTGGGTAGACTCGAGAAACAAATTCATGAAGACACTCCTATGTATATAAGGGAGAGGTTTATATACAAGAGCAATTGAACATTGAGAAAGCATTCCAATCCAGTCTAGTCCAAGGTCATAAGTCTGATATTAGCCCATATTTCTGATACCAATCTATAAAACCCTCTTCAGATTCATGAAACACATGCAATGATGCCAAATACTATATGATAATAAGGCAGTGAGTTTAAAGTCTTTGGACTGAGTGGCATTGTAAACCTCTCAGTGCTGGAAAACTCTCTCTCTCTGGTTATTCCAGTTCCTGGGAATGTCTTACAGGAAGTCAGCCTTGTCAGTGGAGTGTCTCCAAGACAGTCAACTGAGAGAGATAGTATCTCCTACCTTCAAGTAAAAAATACTGGATTTCCCAGAATTCTAAGGAGAAGATCATGCCCACACAGAGGTTTCATTGACTATCTCCAGATCGACAATAGAGACTCCACCCCTATACTCTTAGTCTTCAAATTGACACCAGATTAGGTGACTACCATTATCTTCTTTCTTTAGATTTTTTTCCAATATAATTTATCACTTATAGAAGCACATGAAATGTTCATAAATAACATCACAAATTTCACTTTCCCCTCACTGTAATATAATTTTCACTACAGCCAATCCTTTATTCTGTCTATGTGTCACAAGAGTTTAGGCCAGAGCTGTATATATAGAAAATTTGTGGGATTATAATAAGACCATTCTCCAAATCTGTCTCTTCCCAAAGTTATGCCAAGCATTAGAGATTACTTGCCAGCATTTGTTGAGAGATCAACTGCTTTAAGCCCTTCAGACTACTGTCTGGAAGAGCTGATTTCCTTCTGTTAGAGACAATAAATTACTTTTGGCCCCTCTTGGTGCAGTTCACATCCTACTGAAAATGGTTTCTATAGGAAGCCAGAGAACAGGTCGAACATGCTCTGTGACATCCAAAGTTAGGCTGCCATCCTGAATCTGAGGTGTGTCCTTCTTGTCACATGTGGGACCCCAATACCTTCCCTTCCTATAATGTGTATGTTCCTAGATGGACCCCTCAGTGCTGCATAACCTGCAGGGCAATCCTTTCCTATGACGTGTGGTAACCTGTAACTATGCCCCCTCCCCAAAGAGTTATAAGCCTTTTTTTTTTAGCAATAAAGAAGTTCTTTCCCAGGCCTCTTCCTTGGTTCCCTGTTTCTCATAGAATTGCAGCTTGACATAGAACTAATGCAGTCAATGTGAAAACAAACAATTGTTCCTATGTGTTGTTGTTGTTAAGCAGAAATATCGGATTGATAGTCAGCAATAGGAGCGATGTTGCTATTGTAGGTGGGTTCCAAGCAGTCAGTTCTGACTAATAGAGACGCTGAAATGTTTCCCGCCCCTGCACTGTCTTCACCATTGCTACTGTGTGGGATCCCCTTGTTGCAGCCATGGTGTATTCTCATTTTTAGGGCTTTCTCTCTCTGGGTGCCCCTCCACTTTACCAAGAATGATGTTATGTTAGGCTGGCTTGACGAAAGAAACCCATCCAGAGACACTCGTGTGTGTAAGAGAGAACTATAGAAAGAGGTCTTTATGCATAAATAAAGATAAATTTTAAAATAAAGATAAATTTTAAAATAAATAAAGATAAAAATAAAATTTTATGCAATAAAACACCCCATGCTAGGCCAGTTCAAAGCCATACGTTTGATATTAGCCCCTAAGACCAATATTAGCCCATAGACCCCTGAAGCACGTGCAATGACGCCGAATGCAGGAAGATCACAGAAAGTCCTATGGCTCCAATGGCAGTGGACACATCTCCAGGACTCTAGCTGCCCTCAGCATGGCTCCCTGTGGCTTGTCAAGAGGGCTGTGAAGCAGAGAGAGGGAGAGGGAGTGTGTCCCACCTCTTCTGATGGCGGGATCCAGATAGAGGAAGTTCCCACAATTCTCATGAGAAGGTATGCCCACAGGGAGACATCGTCTAACTGTGACCTAATTGGCAGGCAGACTCCATCCCTTTATTCCTTTATCAAGTTGACATGGATTGGTGTAACTACCAAAGATGTCTTTCTCCAGACCTGATCTCACCTGACATCATGTCCAAGTATGTGAGACAGAGTCTGGTCTCCCTTGCCTCTAAGACCTTTTTGTTCTCTGGGCAGTCCAAGGTACTTTCAATATTTTTCACCAATGCTGCTTCAAATGCATCAATTTTTCTGTGTCTTCTTTATTCACTAACCCAAATTTACATGCATATGAAGTGATTGAAAATGCCATGGTTTGAGTCAGAAGTACCTCAGTCCCCAAATGAAAATCTTTTTCTTGAGGAGTGGCTGGTGGTTTCAAACTGCAGACCTTGTGGGTCACAGGCTCAGAGGAGGAGTGCAATGAACTATTGTCTCATGTTTTGGCATATGAAGAGTTTTTGAAATTTCTGAAATAATAGATTGACTCTTCACCATGAAGACTTTTTATTTTGTTGACATTTTAAGTAATAAAAGTGTACAGAGGTCTATTAATCCTAGTGTCTGAAAGGAAATGAAAGGAATTGATCTTTTGTCTAGTTTCACTAGCAGAGGACTGTTAAGTGAGGATATTTTTCTAAGTACTCAGAAAAACCCATATCGAATGCATAAAAATAGTCATTATTTGGATATTTGTAATTTGGCTTCCTGGGCCTCTGTGTCAGTAATTCGTAATCAAGATAGAAAAGAAAAAATAATACAAAAGGGAAAATAATTTACTATTATTTTATCTAGTGTGCAAAGACAGTTTTCCTTTTTTTCTGTCACTTTTTGCAATCCATAGTAAAGTCTTCTAGAATCTAGAAACTTTAAATGACACAAGTTGGGTTGTCAAGTCCAAGTGTGAAAAATTCAATTCACAAGTTCGGCTTGCACAGAGCTACGGGGAGAAATTTGAAATTGCCACTGTAAGGAAGATTTAAATTTCACTAAATTTTAAAAATCGGAAATGGCCAATTTTATAAGATATTTGGATATATGTCCAAAATCTCACTAAGGGTAAGAAAGAAAGATTTTTGTCATTATCAAAAGTAGTGGTTGCGGAAATGAATTTGATATAAGTATGTATGTTCAGGAAAATAAAATTCTTAATCAAATCATTAATTATAATACTATAACAATCCATGAATTATTAAATAATAACTAGTCCATTGACTTTATGCATTTCCTCTTTCTGAGGGCACAAATAAAGAGGCAGAAGGAAATATTTACAAAAAGTTTCTTAGGATTGCATTTTAATTTATTGGCAGCAAGATCTAGAGTGTAAAAGGGCTACTAAGTGTACTCCCCTCAGATCAAATAAATCTTCGTGATAAAAGGAATCTTTTTCTCAATTCAAAAAACTAATCTACCAAAAATGACAGATTGATAAAAGAAATATCTCCTTCAAAATATACCAAACACTGACTTTTAAAACATAGACTGAAAAGAAGGCAGAAGGTTAGAAAGTTGCTTTGAGTTTGTACAAAAGATGACCAAAAATAGTGACCCCGTTCACTCTTTCACCTACTTCACTTAACACTAGCAACCTCACTTATGGATTATGGCACTATGCTCTGTCCAGCCAAAGTGGTGATTTTGTGTGTACATATTTGAGAATTATTGGATGGCTATATATGTATGATTTGTTGTTCATGTGTTAATGTTAATATGAACTTGGAATGAATTATTTTGAATTGAAAATTTTCTTAAAACTGAGACTGAGCCCTGATAGTGTAGTGCTTGAGTGCGAGACTGCGGCCTACAGGGCTGATGGTTCAAATCCAGCAGCAGCTCTCCAGGAGCAAGGTTGGGTTTCCTTCTCCCACCAGGGCAATGATGCCACAATAAAACAAAACAAAACAAAAAAGTTTTTCTTGAAAACTTTATCAGAGGGCTGAGCCCCGGTGGCATAAGTGGTTGAGTGCAGGAGTGTGGCCTGCGGGCTTGGTGGTTCAAATCCAGCAGCGGCTCTCAGGAGCAGCACTGGATAGTAGCACCAGAGGCAGTGATGTCCCCCCCAAAAAACAAACAAACAAACAAACAAAGAAACTTTATCAGAAGTATTCTATTTATCTTTTAATTTTATTATATATACCTAATTGGAAATATCAATATGATTTATAATGTCAAAAGGAACCAAGGTTCCATTATGCTACAGTTTACACATATGTGCATATATATTCATATTCTATATATATCTATAAAACCAAGACCCTATTATGCAAAGCAAAGTTAATATAATATGTATATATTTGTGTATATATAGATGTATAAAAATATATACTAAATAATACATATACGTATAAACTTTGCTTAGCATACCGGGGTGTTTGGTTCATCTCTGTCTTTTTATATATGATCATGTGTATATCCATGATATCTAGAGATATAAATGTATACATTTAGACTTATAGATATATGCTTATATTAAATTATGTATATATACACACATAGAGACACACCGATACATACAAACACATATACTTTGGGAGTTGACATAGCAGGGCTTTAAATAGCAAGGCACTCATATCTACTCAGTTATTATCAGCACAAATCCATGAAATTATGAAGTGCACTTATGTTTCTTGATCATAATATGAAATGATATTCTGTGGGAGCAGTTGAATATTTCCTGCTATATTTGTGAGTTCATCACACTAATCGAATGCCCATTTAAAAATCCGTCTGCTCCAAGAACATTTTATCAAATATAGTTTTCTATTATGTGCTTTTTTCCTTTTCAAAATGGATTTCATATTAGTTATGGAAAATGTATTTGACCACCTGTCTCCCAATTCAAGAAAATTATTATTATTGATCGTAGTTGCATTTCCCATTTCAATGAAATAAAAACATGTGGGTAAGCTTTTAAATATAGATATTGAGTAGGTATGGACAGGCTTATTTGTCCAACTGAATGAGTCACAGAAGAAACTGTACTTCAGTAGTTTGTTTTTAATTTTAGGCTAACTTTAGTTTTTATTTTTCTATTGCAGTGTTTGGTGACATATATTCATGTTGCCTTCAGTAGCATGTATTGCTTAATTATCCTGTGTAGACAGTATTTTCATTTTCATCATAATCTGAAATACATTCACTGACATTTAAATAGTGTAGACACATAGGCACATTCACAATTATTTTAGTTAAGGAATTGGTGAAACTAAATAATAGTTGAAGAGTCCTACTCAGTTTTGCTCTGCTGTTGTGTTTATGTCTTTGCTTATTCAATCCAGAAGATATTATCTTAAATAACTTTTCAAAATGCTGTTGAAAATGTCCAAGAATTTACAGATTCATTTAATTGTTTCTGAAAGAATAAACATCTGACTTTTGAAATATCATGTGGTGTAAATTTACAAACATGTCATTATTATCAGTTTATCAAAATAACAAATAATTAGTCATTGTCATTTAGATTACAGTGTATAGTTAGGAAGAGTCATATATATAGTGAGTGTATATGCACATCTCATATATGTAAGTATACATAAAAATAAAATAGGAGCATATTATAATATATGTCTATTATATTGTCATGATTGCAATGACCCTTATTATTGTCATTTTTAAAATCCAGTTTCATTATTTTACTCAAGGTTTTAAATTATTTTTCATAAATACCGTTTTTGGCAACCATTCTTGAAAAAATTATATGAAGATGTTTATTATACAGGAGATTTGCTATAACCTTACCCAATGTTTTCAGTCTTTCTGTAGTCATGAGAAATAAGAAGAACCACTGTTACTGATTCAGGGCCAACCCAGAGCAACCCTGTAAGTTTGGATAGAACCGCCCCTGTGGCTTTCTGAGACTCAACCTCCTTGCAGGAGTGGAAAGCCCCATCTTCTTCCAGGAGAAATGAGAGAAGTAGGAAATTTCCAACTTGATAGTTTAGTGTAGGTACTGTGGGTAACTGTATATGGATACATAATTTTCTTCAGTGTATTTCTAAAAACATATTTAAAAGGAAAATCATTAAATTATATATTAAACTGGAAAAATGCCATGAGAAAGATAATATATATTAGAAAAATATGTTATTATATTTCCCTTCATTTGACTCTGTGAATCAAGTTAAAAGATATGTATAGTTGACTTCATGATACCATATTGGTCTACCATTAATCTATTGCAACTGATAATGCAAACATTTCTACATGTGGCAGTTCCCACTCCCCTTCCCCACCTCCTTCTTGCCCTTCATCCACTCACAGGCACCTAAAAGATTTTTTTTTGGCGGGGGGCATCACTGCCCTCTGATGGGAGTAGGCGGCCCAGCCTTGCTTTTGGAGAGCTGCTGCTGGATTTGAACCTCTAGCCCTGTGGGCCGCAGTACCGCACTCAACCACTACACCACTGGGGCTCAGCCTGATACCTAAAAGGTTTTTAAAAGACATATTCAATCATCATTATTTTTGTCTCTGCTCTAGCATGTCTTGTGTTCCTCCACTACTGTAGTGCCAGTTGAATGTATCTGAGAAGATCATTTTAATCAGTAAAACTGCTCAAATACAAATTTAAATCATTTAATCTGATAATTTTCATAAAAAGAAACATATATATATATATATATATATAAATTACTTAGTACAATCTCTGTGTAGAGCTGTAAGTGTGGTAGTTTGAGCCTGAATGTCTTTTAATGAAGGACCCGGCATAACTAAGAGAATTTTGAGGAGTTAGAAGCTTTAAGAAATCCCTTTATCTCTTGAGATGAGCTCTTGTAATATACACAATGTGTTCCTTTACAGCAACAACAAAAATATCTCCCATTCCCTCAATTCCATGTTCCTCAAAACTAAATAGCTTTTGGAGTAATCTAAGTGACTGAAAAAAATGAGGAAAACTAAAGTTTCGATTCTTTGGGAACAGCGACATTTATTTCAAACAAACAAAGATCCTTCACTTCACTGGATGAGTAGGAGAAAACAGAACCAGTACAAGACCGTGTTCTTGTCCAGACCAAGATGGACCTCATTTGAGGGATAAGATAACAGAACTAGCTGTCACATGTTCAGAAGGTCTTTTAAGATGCATAATATTTACTTCATCTGGGAAAAATGTCACCATCATTCACTGCAGTTAGCAGACGCACAGAAGGTGTAATGGGGATGTAATAGGCAGCCATCCAATATGTGATGAAGAAGTATTACATGTGAATGCCAGATCTTTAACTTACTACCACGATGGTTTCTATTTCAGTGCCTAGTGATAGAAGGCATTAAAAAAATCACTGCCATTGAGCCCGTGCTGATGCATAGTGTATCTCCTGTGGGTTTTCAAACAGATTGTGACCATGTAAGGGAGAAGAAAGCCCGGCCTTTCTCCTGAGGAGCTGTTGGTTGTTTAGAACTGCCAACCATGCAGATCGCAGTCCCATTCATAACCAGCAGGGCTTCATAGACGTGGTTTAGTCTTTGGTTCCTTCTCTTGTATTTGCTCTTCTTCAAGTACTTGACATCTATTGGTGACATGATGTGCAAGATCCCTAGTTCAAAACCATCAGTCCTTGTGAGAAATACGATGGTCTCTACTCCTGTTAGATATGATCTCAGAAACTCACAGAGCTATCCTTCCATCTCCTATGAGGTCGCTATGAGTCAGCATCGAGATTTTTTTTAAAAATAAAATATATTTGTGTAAATGAAATTGAAATTAGTTTCTCCACTCAAGCAATCCTCTGCAACTTCACTCATATACATGTACATGGGTATGCATGACCACCACTTACACTTCTCTTACTAGAAAGTATGTCACAGGGTGTCATTAGTTTTGCCACAGTCTATGAACCATAGGCCAGAAAGCCCAGATAGAAATATAAAGGGCTAAAAGGTACAAAGGAAATCAGAGATGATTTGGAAGTGAGAGGAGGGTAGGAAGTAGGGTAAATATATAATTTATCTTCTAGATTTGACAATTTTGAGATTGGAAAATATGATATTAGTGATTGCCCTGCTGCAATAGACTGATACTAATAATTTTTCATTAGTCACCCCCCCGACAAACACTTCTTTCTCCCACTGGGGAGGAGTGGTGCGAGACAGTTTGGAGATTCCGATGCGCTGAGACTTTCAATTTCCACAGTTCCATACAAATGTAAGATTTGTTTTGTTCTACTATTTTCCATTAATTAACCTAATGTAGAAGGCATGCTGTTGGTGGGCTGATGCGGTGCTCCTGTTAAATTTTTCCAGATTTGTTGATGTAAATTAATTGATCAAAGTAAGTTGAACCTGGAAGCTCATTCTGTACACATTCAGAAACACATCCTGCAAACTCCTGGGGGTCTTACAGCCAACAAATGACAAGGAATTCTTTATCTTGCTATTAATATATTGATATGCTCTAGTTTCCACTCAGGTGCAGATTAGATTAAAAAACACAAGCTAGCTCATTAAGTGTTGTAATAATTTCCTTTAGAAGAATTAATATAAAAATTGGAAACTAAAAACATCCCAATTGTCCAACTCTTCCAAGCCATGATCTGGCTCCATTTTCCTCAACTCCCCTCTTGAGTATAATTTTTTCATATTCCTGAGTTCTGCAAATTACTAGAATGTCTCACAGAAACTCTCAAATCTTTAAGGAAGTTTCTCTCATGATTGTGGGTTCTATTACATCCCAGATTTGAAGATCAGGCAGAGGCAAGTCAGATGCAGGATTCAGAAACAACAGACAGGGCTGAGCCCCAGTGGCATAAATGGTTGAGTGCGGGACTGCGGCCCATGGGCTTGGCGGTTCAAATCCAGCGGTGGCTCTCAGGAGCGGCACTGGGTTGCTCTCACGACCACCAGAGGGCAGTGATGCCAAAAAAACAAACAAACAAAAAACAAAATTCAATAGGCGGCGGGAAAAAAAACACCAAACAAAAATGTCCTATGTTAGAGCAGGATTTCTTGCTTCTACCAAACATCAGTCAGGAAACAGAGGACACCAAAATGGGAAGCTTTGAGGGAATATATGTTTTTAATCTTTCTGTCTGATATATTCTCAGGGAAAACAAATGATGGTGGCTTAAGTCACCCAGTAATATAGGGTTAATATGTACCTCAACCAAAAGTTACAGAGAATTCCTTCCAAATGGGTCTGAAATCACAAGCGCAGATGCTAGAATCTACACCACAAAATGAATAATGGCAAAGCAGAACATGGTTAGAAGGACCATTTTAACGAATCCTCTACAGCTCACTGATCTAGATATCACTGGGGTATGCAATATTTGCAAAAAGGGAGATTTGGTTTTAATGATGATTGATCTCTATGGTAGAGTTAAGCAACATGGAAATTAATGAATTAAAATAAGTCATTTAACATTTAAAACACAGACCTATATTTCTGTCATCTACAGATGCATTTTAAAAGCATGTGGGAAAATGTAATTGTTTTTACAATGGAAATCCCCCACATGCTTTTTGAAGTGTCCTCATACATAAATAGAGATTTAACAAGAAGTTTAAATATAATTGTTCTTATAAGGTACTCTGGAGTTTATTTTGACTCAGAGCAAACATGTGACATTAGAAAATGCTCCAGAGGCTTTTGTAAAGTGTGTTCCTTATGTAACATTGTCGTTGGGCTGTTTTCATTCAATCTTATCAGGAAGTAGCATATTAATGTACTTAAGAAAGAAATTCAATCTTTACTGGAGGCATTAATTAAAAGCAACTCTCTAAGTATTAGTGAAATACCAATTGTGATATTTCAAGAAACATACGCAGTATAATTCTATGCCAACTTACTTGGCTCTGAAACTGTTGAAGCACCATATACATGTCTATTCTAAAGCAAGGGGACTCAACGAATCTACACATTATTGAGAAATCTCCCTATTATCACTCACAAGTAAAACTTTCCTGAAAATAATCACTAAGATGGTTGCAGAATACATTGATAGGGAATTGCCAGACATTGAAACCAGATTCAGAAGAGAATATGACACAGCAGATCACTTCTGGTGTTATTATAATCCTATCTGAAATCAGAGAATACCAGAAAGATATTTGCTTCTGTTTTATGTCTTGGTAACACAGCTGTTATGTATTGGACTGCTCAATGCAACGTGAGAAATTGGAAGCCGCCCACTCCTGCAAGGGAGAAATAGGAGGCAATAAGACTTCCTACACCCATAAAGCGTTACATACAGCCTTGGAAACCCACAAATGTTTTCCATGTCTACACTGCCCTGGCTGAGCCCATTATAGGGCTATCTATGAATAAGAATCAAGTGCAGAGCAGTGAGTCTGGGGTTTCATTGTGCTCCTGCAGAACTTGTACATGCCCAGGGATTCAAATGGAAAAAATATGGGATATTGAATCATTTAAAACTAGGGAAGGTATATTTCAGAGAAAAGTCTTTAACCAAACTGCTCTAACACTAATACTAACTGGACTATATGAAGAAGAATGGTGAATAAAATATTCATATGAAAGATGAGAGAAGCCTTATATTATTTAGTAATTAAAAATAAAAACACAGTCTTGTTATACAGGAATTCCATAACACTTGATTATGCTCATGAGGAACTGATACAGGAATCAAGAGGCAATTGTGTGAACAGAACTTCATCTTATATACTTTGGACATGTTTAAAATCGGAAAGAAGTGCATCAGGGTTGTATCTCCTACCATACCTACTCAATCTGTGTGCTAAGCACATAATTATCAGAATTGGAGGAAGGTTTATTAACAACCTGTGAGAGTCAGGTGAAACAAACTTGTTTGCTGAAAATGAGAGCTGACAGTACTTCCTGATGAAGATCAAGGACTGTATGTAGTTTTGAGTATGAATTACAACTCAATGTAAAGACCCAAATCCTCATAGCTGGACCAAAAGGACTGATCATGAAAAATGAAAAAAAGTTGAAGTTTCAAAGGATTTTATTTTGCTTGGATACACAACCAATACTCACAGAAGTTAAGAGATCAAAAGACATGTTGTATTAGGCAAATTTGCACAAGACCCCTTTAGGGTATTGAAAAACAAAGATGTTATGTTGGGGACTCAGTTTCCCACACCCAGTCATTGTGTTTTCAATTTCTCAGTGGCATGTGAAAGGAGAAAACAGAATAAGGAAGACTGGAGAACAATTGTTGTGTTCACATTGTGGTGGTGGAGAAGAATATAGAAATAGCCACAGACTGTGAAAAGGACAAATAAATCTGACTTGGAAGAAGTGTGGCCAGAGAACGCCTTAAAGGAAAGAATGGCAAAACTTCATCTTTATACTTTGGACATATTGTTAGGAGAGAGTAGACCCAAGAGAGAAGCACCATGCTTGGGGAAGAAGAGCAAGAAAAATGGAAGCACCCAAAGAGCTGGATTGACACACTGGCTGTCGTCAAGCATAGGAACAATTGTGGTGTGGCAGGACCTAGAAGGCTTTTGCTCTGTTGTAAGAAGGGTAGCACCTAATGACCACAACAATGATACTGAAGACATCTTTGTAAAGCTTCAAACCTCAATCTTCTCTTATCTCTAAAACGACTTTACCTTCTGATTCTTTTTAAATGACTGGTACACTGTTGATTTCTATTTGGTCTCTTTCCAAAAATAAGACCTTTCAAATGTATTCTTTTACCACTGGTTATGCAATGGGCTGCAATCCTCAAGGTTGGCAGTTCAAAACTACTATCTTCTCTATGAAGAATGATGGGGCTTTCTACTCCTACAACGAATGAATTTCAGAAACCCACAGGGGTCCTATCCTGCAGGGGCACTAGGAGTTGGCATTGGTTTGATGGCAGTGAGTTGGGTTGGTTTGTGTTTGTTTTGTTTTTGTACATTAAAATACAAATGCAAAGTTAGAAAGTATGTATTTAATCATATCAATCAGGTTAATCATTCAAAAGTTCATTATTGTCCGTCGGTAATATCCAAACTACCTAGAGTACTAGGCCAAAGCGCCACGGTCTCATGGCTTGAATCCTGTACTATTCTAATCCTGTGGCACTTTTCCATTACCTGGTGTTTCCTACCACTCCTCATTATCCATGCCCTTTCCCAGATTTTGCATTTACTATTTCCTCTTATTTATTTGCCACCTAACCTACATTCCCCTCTCCTTTTATTCCAGCTGGAAAGAAACGTCTGACAATATAAAAGTAAATTTAAATGAATCCTTTCATATGACATTTTTATGATTCCTTTATTAAATATAATCACCAACTCCTCGCGATCCTTCTGTGTAGAGACATTATGTATCTGAAGCCAAAGAGGCATATTTTTCATTATCCATTACCATCACCTTACAAGTACCTGACAAATGGTAACCATGCAATGCATTTTATTTAACAAATGAGTATGTATTTTCCTAGAGGATTAAAAAGGCTCATCAACTACCTCTTTAAACTTTACTCTCTCTACTGCTCCTCACTACAGTAGGCACCCATTAATGCAATTTCAAACGGATCGTTTCATAATGTTTCCGATTCGTTGGTGTTACGTAGTACATGGGAAAACAGTATCATACTGACACAGTGGGGAAATTCTCAGCTGCTAAACAAGAGTTTGGCAGTTCCATGTACCAGCCAATCTACTTAAGAGAAAGATGCGACAGGATACACTGCCCTCTAAGTCAATTATACTCTGTTCTGTAGGCCAATTGGGAGTCAGAGCCTACTAGAGGACAGCAAGTTTTATTTTATCATTTTTAGTTATTTTCCATTCTAAATCAAGATACAGCATTTTTTCATTTAACACAGTGACTAGTCAAACCAGAGAAATAGAAAATTCAAATATATGTAGAGAGATATATTATTCTTTTTATCAGATGAGTTATCAAAATCAAATATAGAGAGATATATTATTCTTTTTACAAGATGAGTTATCAAATATCCCCAGGACATGATAGATTTTTTTACTGTAAAACTTTGAATTTTATAAAATATTATTTGTCATAGTTGAAAAATAGGTTTGAATGGGAGTATATTTTTCATTTATCTAGAGGAGTTGTATTTCACTTCAAACGGCAAAACAAATGAAAGTTTTCAATATTTCTAGATGGTCTCTTATTGAGGTATATAGTATATGTGTTAGTCCGCGTAGAATAGAGAAACAAATTGATAGACCTGCATATGGATATAAGGGAAAGGTTTATATATAAGAGGAATGGGACATTGAGAAAGCATCCCAGCCCAGTCCAGTTCAAAGTCGTAAGTCCAATATTAGCCCATATGCCCAATATCTGTCTATAAAATCTCTTTCCCACTCACGAAGTCACAGGTCAGTGAGTGCAGAGTCCCAGCACTGGCAGGGGTCTCCCCATGGCTCCTCGTTTCTAGGACTCAGGGTCCATCAACAGCATCCAGTGGTGGTTGAAGCAACTCAGCGCTGGCAGGGGTCTCCACGTGGCTTCTCCATCTTCAGAGGTCTGGTTCCATCAAGGCAAAGCTGTGTGGCTTCTCCTCCAGCTCCTTCAGCACCTCAGATGCTGCCATCTTGTCTTGTTCATAGTTCATTGTCTCTAAGACAAACTCCCAATAACTGGGGATACAGCTTCTCATCTCCCAAGAGAAATATCGTGAGATTTCCCAGAAGTCTCAGGAGAAAGCCATGCTCACACGGAGGCCTCATTGGCTACTCAATGACTATCTCCAGATTAACAGGCAAGACTCCACCCCACTTCTCAATCATGAAACTAACATAAGCACATGACCACCACATTATGCGAATGAAAGACCTAGCTTATTTTTATCCCACTATATTTGTGATCAAAATGAGGTACAGTTTATCCAATAAATACATAGATCACATCTTGGTTTCATATGTAAACTTTTTTTTCCCAATCAGCTTTACCCTTTCTTGTCTTTCTCCTTTAGATTTCTTAATGACCCATATTTTGCCTATTTTTCTGATTTTCTTCCTTTTGCATAAGTTCTGTTCTTCATTCTTCTAGAATATATTGACTTTTAAATACCTCACTCCATATATTTACTGTAGTACATTGCAAATAATCCAATAAGTTATTTTACATCTAAGCTTTAGCAACTATTCATTTTAGCCATGTATACATTATGTAATTACTGATTTGTGAATTCAAATCTACATTTTGACTTTGTTTTACATTTGCATTCCCATTATATATTATTTAGACATTATAGTTTCTATTCTGTTTTATCCAGTTTTTATTTATTTCTTTTACTAGTTATCCTTGAAACTAGTGTATGCATTATCAACATGTTAAAAGCCTATCATCATTGTTTTTTTGTTAAGTCAATTTTCATTTATTGAAGCCCAGTGAAACAGAATCGCTTTATCCCATAAGGTTTCCTAGCTTGAACTCTTTACATGTGCTAATTATCTGGCCATTTCTGCTACAGAATAGCTATTGGGTTCAAATTCTGACTTTTTGGTTTAGTAACTCAGTATTCTAACCACAATATCACATCCACACATCAGCATTAATGATTAGAAGAAATGTTGCTTGAGTCATTACGGCATCCATAAATTGAAGTCTTCCTTCACAGAAAAGCATAAGCTAAAACTGAATGGGCTCTGTCAGAATAAAACTGCAAGACAAGTGTAAATGGACAGAGAAAATATATCAAAACTTGTATGTGGAAAATAAGAAACACAGGAATAAAAATGTGAGCATATGCACACATGTATATGAGAGGGCCTTGAAAAGCTAAAGGCAAAATGAAATTAAAAGGTAATTTAAAATTCCCATGAACTTTTGAAGTCCCTTGGATAAGCAAATATGTTCATATGCCATTTATTAAATTTACAAAATAACCTAATGACACTGTTTAATGGTACTGAGGCATAAGAATTGCACACATTTAGTTTTCGTTACATCTGTTGTTGTGGAGATTATTCCCCGTGTGCATTTATAAATAAATTTGGTGAGGTTACTATGGAGAATGATATATAATCATAACATATATTCAGTTATCTGTCTAAACCTCATTTAAGAAAACAACAATCCAAATACATATAGAATATCCTAATCCTAACACATGGAGAAACAGAATAGAAAAGAGATGTGTTTCTCTGACACTTTAGGCTTGGATTAAGAGGACAGTTTATTTAGTATAGGTAGTATTGGAAAGGTTCAAAGAAATATCACATATCAGCATTGGACTACAGCATTGAATTCAACACTATGCCTGGCATCGATTTAACACCTAAGTAGATATACTCATGATAATGCGATTAGGTATGATTGCTAGGTTTATAGCTGTTTTTTTCTTTATGTTAGAAACAGGATCATTATGCACCACACCTTTTTAAAAATTATACACATAAGTTGCTAGAGATAGGGATTATTTTCTACACTGAATGTTTTTTCCTTTCAAAATAACCCCCAACTTTCTCTCTGTACATATTTCTGAAAAATGTGAATATTCACTTGCTACTATCTTGGATCACTGGTAAACCATAGACTGGAGTCATTGATGATATTAAAGTTAAAGTAGCTGCTATCAAAGCTCTACGTCCTAGCTTTTTCTTATGTTAATGGATTTATGGCTACCTAAATGTAATACTGCTTCAAATAGTGATGAATTTTCATTTTCCATATATCACCAGGAAATGAAATTTTAAAAGAGCAAGCTAGACTATGAAATCCAGCAGAGAAGAACTAATGTGATAGAATCCTATCTTTGGGTTATAAATATATATATATGTATATATACATATCATAGCCCAAATTAAAATTCTGTGGTTGTTTTTGTTTGTAGAAAAGAATATTGTGAGAGCAAATGAAGTCACCATTACATCATCTTTTGAACAAAAAGTAAAATATCAATTTCTGTTTAGATACAATTATAAATATTACTGTTCATTTATTTAAATTTCTTATTCAGTCAGATTTCAGTTTGTGCCTTTTTAGTGCCAGATGTGATTTTAAAAACATCTTTAGCTTGTCAGTGTGTATTGATTTCAAACATATCATGAAAAACTGAGAAATTAAAAGTGTGCCGAGCACTACAATTGTGTGCTGATGTGTAGATATATTACAGAGATAGTGGGTTATTTGGGATGTGTGTCAACTGTAAAAAAATGGTATCATTCCTAAAGATTTGATTGTGCTGTAAATCTCCTCATGCCTAAATGTGTCACTCCATTTAATAGTCATTCGTTCATTCATTCCTTTGTTTAAAGCCACTCTTTGGCATTCTTCCAGTGCTTATAAAAAATCCTTACACCGATTGTGTCAAGCATATCTGTACATATGTTGCCGTCATCATTTTTTAAACATTTATGTTCTATGTAAGAAACTGGTGTTAGCTCTTCTCTTTTCCCTCTTATTATAAATTATTATTATTATTTTCATATCTTACACCAACCGCTATCTCCCCTCAACCGCATTTCTGTTGTTTGTCTGGGGTTGCAGATTGGGGTTATAATCCAGTCATTGCAATCAGTTCCTCCTTTCTCCCATCCTTCCCTTACCACCTTCCTTTCTTAGTTGCTCCTTCACTCAATCTTTGAGAGTCAGTGAATCCTATCCTGGGGCAGACCTTATGTTAGGTATGAACTTTCACAATTCTTGTTTTCTGGAACAATCTTTTAGGATGTTTTCTACCTATTTATGAATTTTCTACGTGCCATAGAAGAATGTTACGAGACAAAAACATCTACACAGTTTTTGTTCTGTTTTATTTAAATGTGTGGTATGAAAAATTTTAATCCTATAAACTCTCTGCATGGCTAACCAAGGGCCAGCAACAAACTTTCTGGGTAGGATGGCTATGATTCACAACACTGTGTTGGAAGTAAAGTGTTTTCCTGAAAAAGCAAAATGACAATGTAATCCAATGAGTGTCAATATGTACATTTTTTCGGTGTAAACTCATTCCGTTGTTCACTCCCTTCACCGTATTGTGTTCATTCCACTTGAAAGATCTAGATGCCATCAGCCAAGGAAGCATGTACCTTCTCAGTACTACAATCATTTTATTATGTGTTCTGATTTGGAATTTTTATCTCTTCATGATATTCTTTTCCTCTTAAAGACTTTTTTTTTGGGGGGGGCCCTTATAAGGCTCCACTTTAGTGAGGAAGGCCCCACTGAATAGAGGTCTTGTACTCATATCTTCTTCTTGCATGTGCTCATCTTTTCTATGAAATCTTTCTTGGTTATTCTATTTACAATAGCGCCATGTGACTCTTAAGGTGATACTCCCTATTACATTTCACTGCTCTATCATTCTCTGTAGCCCAGCTTTTCCATCTGACCTACTGTATTTAGCAATCTTGTCTGCTCCGCTAGAATATAAGATTTCTGGACTCCGACCTGTTCACTCCTTTTGTTTATCTCTCCCTATCTAGTAATGGAGCCGTGCTTGACAAATTGTAGACACGCAATACATATTATTTGAAGATTTGTTTGAATGGATGCATCTGCAATTAAATCCAATGACAATACACATCTCTAAAGCCTATAAATTACATAATTAAAAGCATCCATGGTGTTTTAGAGCTTGACTTTCCATATCCCTAACTCACTGCCTTGGATAGAGATATGCATAGTAATATTTATTAAATGCTTAAAATAAGCAACTGTACACAATATCTAGGTAAAATATTCATGGTATGAACTAAATCCAATCCAAAGTTACCATAGAATCAAAAATTTTTAAGTGTAACACTTGAAGACATCATCTTTCTGACAGCTAAACAATAAATGACAAAGTATTTTCCCCTTATATCAAATGCAATCTTTCTGTCCAGAATTTTCAAGCATATATTTAAATTGAGAAATGATGAAGCAGAAGAGATAAAATAACTGATAAGCATATATAAATTAGAAAACTGTTCAGTGATATGGAGAAGGTACATTGAGAGAATGGAATAAAAAGAACTGAGGATGCATCAAATGGTGATGACAGACCAGGTGATAAGATTGCAGCTCATGAACTAAATTCAGCAACTATTAATATATTATAGTTATTAAAAATATTGCTACAACTTCATGGGAACCTTTATTAATCAGACACATCAGTATATGAAGCTGTTATTTCTCATCAGGCTTAGTATATTTATTCCTTCAGAAAGTGGTGTTTCTACCTCTCAAACTCTTCCCATAGAATTCTGCTTCCTTCAGTTTTCACCAAGTCTAAACAGTTGTAACAAAAATTGTGCTTCTTTTAAATAGTCTCTGAGTGTGGGGAAAACAAAGAATTCTTGTGGGGGGTGTGCAAGATAAGGGTTGAAAGATGGAGAGGATGCCTACTGATATGCAAGCAGGGAGCTAACTTTTGATTTTGCTAATGCTCACTTATGCTGGCCTTAAGAATCCAGAAAATTTAAATAAAGTGAAATGTTTAGACTGAGGAAACATCGCAAGTCACATTTCCCTTTATTGTTCTTATTATTACTTTACTAGGCTTGCACACCTGGATGACTTGCTTGAATATATTATAAGATTTTAGCTGTTCAATTTCTAGATCACTATTTGCAGTAAATAATTTCATGATTTTGTACTGTTCAAAATATTATATATACAAATGTATGCATTAAGATAAAAGTATAATGTGTAAATGAGTACTATTTATAAAATCTCCAGATAGATGAATGAGAGATAGCTAGATGGAAGTGATCCTCTCGGTATGGGCACTCAACTCTTTTGGCTTCCTATGTATATATTTTATGCTCTTCTAAATATTTTGGAACTGGAATTAAAACTAAAACAGATGCTAGTGATAATAGAGATAACTTGGTATATGCAATCTTGTGTGTTTGCATACACAAGATTAAATAAATGTATATAGATTAGATAAATTTGTTTATATAGGCATTTAGCTATCTATGAAATACTAGAAAACATTCAATACATTATTGCCAATATCATTGTTCTCATAGACTCTATTAAAAAGGGGGGGGAAGCAAAAACCCACTGATATCTATTCAATTACTACTCATAATGACTCTTCAGAAGGTTTCCAAGGTTATAAATGTCTGGGGAGTCTTTATCTTTCTTCTACTGAGCACCTGACGTGTTTGGACTCCTGACCTGGTGTTTAGTGATCCAGTCCTTATCCCAAAGTGCTACCAGGGCGATAGACTTCAACTTTGTATGTAAATGAGATGCATTCAAGCCTCCAAAGTGTCAGAAAAGCATTTTTCAATCCTTATATTTTTTTAGAATAAAAGCATCCTGGATCTATAAATATTTGTAACCCAGAAAGTTAAGTGTTTATTTAGCAAATATAAAATGCTAGGCCTTGTGTTAAATGCTGATATAGCTTTAGAAGGTGTTGAAAGTCTGGTCTCTTCTCTGCAGAAAACTAAAGTTAATTACATCATTAAATGATATAGAAAGTCCATGGGGTGCATTTATTTAAATTATGGATCATTAAATCCAAAAATAGCAGGTGTATGTTTTTGTCAATGCATTTCAGACTATGCTGATAAAGATTAAAAAGTGGGGAATTTTATTTATAAAATAGGATGAGAAGTATTCACTGTCTTCTCTATTCATTGTTTTAGGATAATTCTTTGTCCAATTAGGGAACAGATTTACTTTAGCTACATAATTTGTAGTTTAATTCCTCTCCTAACTGCTGAATATTTTATCTGTTCAACACTAAATATTTTCTCAACACTCAAACAACATAGTTTATTCTGACTTGCATTGTGAGAGTGATTTTATTTTTTTGGCCACCTAGTCCTTCTTTTCCTCTGGTCACATCTCTTTTTTCTTGACCATCAGAACACCAGACTACTGCTAGAGAATACAGACTCTAGTACTATTGAGTTTCCACTGCCAGATTCCTGGGTTGGAGTCAGGAGTTCAATACTAGCTGTAAGTATGGGAACACAGTACAAGCAAAAGCCGTGCACTTCCATTTTCCTTTCTATTCAAATGAGGAGGATATATTTGCAGCATAGGAATTTTGTAAGTAATGAATGGGACTATTATATTTCTAATATTATGTGTCCTAATTCTATTACAGCAGTCACAATGAAGACTTCTAGGAAAAATAGATGACTCATAATAGGGAAAGTCAGAAAACTATACATTTTTAAGCAATTCTGTAAACAATCTAAAAATATATGAGTTGCTGAAAACATAATAGAAAGAACTTACATGTAAATGAATCATGGAATTACCACCAAGAAACTGGGGACAAACTCCAAATCAACTCTGCTGTTGAGTCCCATACACAGGGTGCCATAGTTGATGCAGTAGATTGCTTCCTAAGGTTTCCTAGGCTGTAATCTTTATAGAGACTGACCACCACACCTTTATCCAATGGAGTGACTAATGGATTCATATATACAACCTTTGTGGCCAGCAGCCAAGTGCTTTAAACCCTGAACCACTAGGGCTCATTATTGAGTATAAAAGTCAGCAAAAAGGTTCTGGTTTTGCATTACTTTTGGATAGCAGTCAATTGTGAACATATGATAAGAAATAGACAAGATAGGTTTAATGTTACAGAGCCCTTAGGATCAGTAGGTAAACATACCGATAGATTATAAAACAGTCCCCTGAAGGCTGAGTGAGGAAATACTTTTCATTTATGGGATATGAATAAATATTCTGATTTTATCATACCTTAATGTGCATTACTACCGTATCCACAGGCTAGTGTTTTCAAAATTTTATTTATTTAAAGAAAATGCAATTTTCAGAAGAGAAATGCTTTCCCAAACTTGTTTCTTGGTGATATGATACCGCTCACCAGAATAAAATGACAAAGTGATGAATGAATATGTGAGACTCAAAGAATGTGAGAGCAACCCTTCACAGGTGAAGACAAGTGAAATGGAACAATCTACATGTTTTATTCATGCCCATGTCTACTGCCAAGTACAGTACCTGGAACATAGTGAAAGTACAATAGCACCCAACAATGGAGCAGTGAATTTCATCAAGCTATTCAAAAGATGAAAAAAGAAATCAGGTTCAACAATCATAGTAGGTGACTTTGATACACCACTATCAGAGAAAGACAGATCACTGGGAAAGAAGCTCATGTGTGTGGCTTCTTTCTTGTCTTCTTTTCCCTACAAGGCCCTATTATTTTGGTAATTGTTAGCACATTTGCTTCTGGATGGAGTTGGGGTCTCCTGCTTGTGCTTGGTGGAGGTTTCTCCTCTGGCCATTCCGAATCGGCCATCATCTTCCAGAGCGCTGGGTATATTGCAGTATATTCTCTGAGTCTTTCCTTGTCTTGGAAGATCCTTATCTCACCATCTATCTTCATGGTTAATTACGCAAGGTAAAGGATTCTTGGGAAGGCACTTTTCTTTCAGATTTTGGAAGATGTTGCTCTATTCTCTCCACTTCATGGTGTCTGCCGATAGATCTGACTGTATTCTAACCTGAACTCCTTTGTATGTGACTGCTTTCTTTTCTCTTGCTGCTCTTAGAATTTTCTTTTCCCTCAAAGTTGGATATTTTTACTATTATATGTCTTGGTGAGTTCTTCTTGGGGTTAGTCTAATTAATGTCCTCTCTGCTTTCTGTATGAGTGCCTGATTCTCACTCATTAAGGTGGGGAAATTCTCTTCCGGAAATTCCTCTGCTATCTTAGCTGTCAATTTGTGTGGCCCTGTTCTGGTAGACCAATTATTCGAATATTATTCCTCTTCATAGCACCTCTCATTTATCTCAGGTTATCTTCTGCTTCTTTAATTTTCCTATCTGACTGTCTTTCCCTCTTGCTGAGGTCTGTTCAAGATCACTGATATGGTTCTCTGCATCCTCAAGCCTAACTGTAAATGCTGTAACCTGGGTATGGTTTCAGCTACCTCATCCATTATCACCTGTATTTTCCTTTGGTGTGTGGACTTCAGCCCCTCTACTGGGAACTTCATCTCCTTTATCACTGCATTTTTATTCAGTGTTGCTTTTCTTAGCTCCTTTATTATTGCAAGTAGACTTTCGAAGATTTCTTTCTGTGCTAGATCTGTGTCTCATTCTTCTATGGATGTAATTAACTCTGCTACTGTTTTGTCTCTTTGAATTTTTGTTTTCTTGTTGAGGGTAATGGGGTCTGTTAACTTTTCCTTGATCCTTTCATATGCTCCATGTTTCTTCGAGACCAAAGACCCTTAGGTTTTTCTCTGTATAATTGACAAGGATGCTTTTAGGGGGATGTGTGTAATCTACTAGAGAGATGAGTCAGATGGCTGTGTAGGCAGAGTTCCTCAGTGGTCCATAGACCCGCAGTGGTGAGGAGTTTCAGTGACTGGAGTGGTGGCTGGGACCTAGATATGTATACACCCCTGGGGTGCTTTGACCTGGTCTGTTAGGCCACACTTAGCAGTCTTTTTCTCTTGTTTAAGTAAAATTTTTTTTCTCCTTTAATGTTGAAAGATGCCTAACAGAAGGCAAAGGTGGTGGGAAGGAGCAGCAGCACCGGGTAGCTAGGTACCCCCTAGCATGGAAACCTGGCCTAGGGGTGGGTGTGTCAATCGCTGATGGTGGTGGCACTGGTAGGCAGTGCCTTGGGGCATGTCAGCCAGATGAGTTGAGATGTCTCAAGTATCAGATCCCAAATCTCAGGGACTCCGGCTCAGGAGAGATGTGGGTATGTGTGTGTTTGTGGGGAGAGGTGTTATCTCTGGGGGCTCTTTCACTCACCAGTATCCTTCCACTAGGCTTCCTGGACACTAGACCCCCCTGTGCAGGAAAGAGCCCTCAGTATGTGCTGCTCATCTTCGAAATTTTTAGAAAAATTTAAGTGTACAGGTAGCCATCATCTTCAACCAGAATTTTTATCTTAACAGAAAGTTTTATGAGTATGCAAAAACTAAAATTAGAGCGCACAGATGATTTGGACACTGAGCTTTTTAATGAACCACAGTGTAAAGAGTTAACATAATGCTCACCTTATAGGAAAAAGTTAAATCCAATTTAGAGATTGGATGGACTGGCTTAGATAGATGATTCTGATGGAACAGTATAGAAGTAGAAGTATTCTTTGCCAGCAGTCATAAAACCTTTTTGACCTGTTCAAATGTCATCCTGAATAAGGACCTAGTAAATATTCTGAATAATGTATTATATTAGCTTGCCTGAGACAATAATGACATGGTCCATTACAAAAGTTATTATGATACAATTTAGTCATAAATTTAATTGTTCACAATTTTGTTAACTCTTACACATTTCCTTTATCTGTTTTTCCCTCTTCCTCTTCTTTTGACTCATCTTTCAAGCAGCATGTTGAAGTAGATCTATTTTGTGTTTATTTTGTAACCTTCTTCATCTCCGTAAGAAGTGAAATTTCTCTGCTTCAACTCTCTGGGGGAGATCTCTATGAAGTATGATCTTATCTATCCTCCCAAGCTAGGTAACGGACTTTTGCCTTAGGATATAGCATGAATGCATCATTTTAGATCTTTTGTCACATCCTGAAAAGGGTGGAGGGGTTGGTAAGAACTCAGTGTTTATTCTCAATGCTAATACTGATTTTGGAAAAGTAATTTTCGGGTTACTCCTGGTTCGATTTCATCCTACTTTCTCATCCAGATCACAATCTTAAAGGGATTCAGGGAAGTCCTTGCTATACCCTTGACCTTGGCTTCCACTGGTAGCAAGAAACATTGTTACTTTGTCCCACAAGATACAAAACTCATTTTAAGTTCCTGTAAATTCCTAAACTTAGAATATTTACAACCATGGATTCCCATTTGTCATGGCATTATCTGTTCATCATCATCTCTTGGATTTGAATTTATGACTAATTAAATTTTGTTGGAAGAAAGGTTTTTGTTTCACTCACAGATTCTCTCTGTTGATGTTTTGTAAAATCAAGGAGAAGCCATTATCTCTCTTCTATTATTGCCATTTTAGAACTGGAACAAAGAAGTGGTGCTTACACTTCAACATTTAACTCAATGCTTTGAATGGAACCTGGTTTTGTTTGACTTCTGAATGTGCACACACAGATGATGGACATGCACTATCTATTTGAAAGAGGATCAGCTATATATCTGTACACTAGCTGTGTTATAGAAATTCTGAATTCCTACTGCACTATGATTATTAAGTGTATGTTCAGTAAAAGGTGGCATGACTGAAAATAATTAAGCTGTTGGACAGGTTTGCTAGGAACTGCTTCTAACTCCTCATCCTAGATCACAAGTGTCCTATATACTTGCAGATACTGATTCTGAATTTTTGGAGAAATTTGCCTACGTCCACGTAAAGAACCAGTATGATGGTCGGGGCTTTGGACCTCTACCTGAGAAAAATATGCTGCCCTCTTTTCTTATCTATAGGGCTATTATAAATTAGTATCGACTCCACCAATCTAAGGAGGTGGGGGAAAACTTAATTTAAAAGGCATGACATACACAGTGTGGGGACTGTCATTCCAAAAATCCATAGATCATACATAGATAGAAGAGTCTGGTAGTATTACCCATTTAAGATTGGAAATAGCATTCTTGTTTTAAAAGACACACAACTTCAACTTTACTTAGCTCATAGGACAATGTCCACTGATATTTTGAAGGATAATCTGCTTATAGACAGTTGAGGTAAATGCAAATCACAAGTAAATGCCTTCATAGAAATAGACAGACTAATGTTTGAGAAAACATCGTGGCACTATGGTCTACTCAAGTTCAGACAAAATTAGCCATCAAAATAGTTGCATAATTTATTAATCATAGCAAGGTCTCATGTAGTTCATAATTTTTATAGATCATTGAACTTAACACTGCTTCTGAATAGCTTAAGGATCTTATAACAATAAATTGAACCAGGTCCTTAGGAAACTCTCCCTTATGGGAACCTGTACAGCCATGTTAATCAGTAAACTGGGACTCATAGCCACCCTACATGGGGCTATTGAATCTTTGGAAAACTTTATTGTAGAAGATAGACTCATCTTTTTTCCTGCTGAGCAGCTGGTGAGTTTGAACCATGATTCTTGAGACTAGCATCCGATGTTTACCCAACACCAACACTAGCACCAGGGATTCTTTAATCTTCAAAAGACCTAATCTTTTCTTTCCCCAAAGGGCATTAATGGAACCTTGGTAGCACTCTCAGGTAAACTTTGGGTTCCTCAAAATTGGTAGCTTAAACACACCACCCCCTTGGTGGGAAACAATGAGGCTGCCAAACTTAAGGATTGATAACCACAGAAATCCTATATAGAATCTATGTAAGCTGGAACTGACTAGGAGGCCGACAGCTTAAAAAGCAGTCATCATGACATAATATTACTTCTGTTTATCTCTTACATTCCTTATTTTTAAGTCTTTATTCTATTGTATGTAAATGAAAAAGGCTTACATGAGGCAGTGCCTTTTGTTCTCTTGATAGGAAGCTGATCTTGTTTTTCACTTTGTGGCAATGCGAATGAGCTGCATACAGTGTGAGACATCTATCTGGACTATTACATAAGAAATAAAATTACATTTCTGAGAGGGACATAATTGCTTTCATTTTTCATAATTGTAGTGGTAGACATATGAGAAAGCAATTTAGAAAGGGAGCATGATCTCAAGAGGGCAAGGTCAACCCCTTGCTATGATGGAGCCACCTTGCAGTATTATTATCGCATGCTATGTTCTCACAGAGGAAAGTGCTGGGTAGGGGAAATGTATGGACTGCCCCGTGGCTAACAGACTACACTACAGTTTCTATTTGATATCACAGGTGTCATGATTAGCTAATCCTTGCATGACACGACTGAGAATGGCACAATTATATATTTCTTCACTTCTGCCCCTCTATATATCACTTGCTAATTACTTCTTGTCATTTAACTAATTAGGTCATTATGCTATTCATTTAACAGTAATTGGAGATCTATTCTATAATAAGCATAGTATTGGATTGAAAAAAATACAATTTCCTCAGTAGTTCATGCTTTGTAGGGAAGAAAAGCCAGTAAATAAATTATAGGCTTGATTTAAAGGGCTCTAACATATACACATATCTATCTCATTTTAAACTCACTCAACAGCATAATCATCAAGATTTCTGAGGTGTTTGGTGAGTGATGTGGAGGAGCATGGGAAGGGGCCTGTTGTCCATGTTATGGTGAGGGGAAAGGACCCTGTTAGTGATTGGGAGGTGCCATTTCTCCTTCTGAAAGAGAGGCCTAGCAGCCTCCTTCTTGCCAATGGAACCCTGAGGATGTCTGTGTCTCTGAAACCAGCAACCAACTCAAGAATTAGCTTAGCAGTGTGTGAACAAAAGTATTTTAAAAGTTGTGTAATGTTAGGATATGTGAAGCCAACTATGAAACTCTTTGTCAATTTTCTCTGAAGCCCATCCCTATCTTCTTTTGTTGTCCCTCAATTGTAATGCTAATTTTCTAAAACTTTAATGCCATTAAAGTATACACAAAGTAGAATGATTTTGAAAAATCAAAAGCAAAGAACAGTGAGAAATAAAGGTAAACCAAATGAATATCTGAGGAAATGTAACTTTCAAAAGGAAGTATAGCTTTATTAATCTAATCACAAAATAGTCATTGAATGGGGACATACCTGGCCCAGTGAGGAAAACTTCTGTATTTCATATTTGAGATTTAATATTGATACAATACCAAAAAAAATACATTTCAATGCCACTTAATATAGAGAATACCTAAAAGTAGCCTAAAAAGTCGGCAGTTTCAGCATGGTTACATAAAGTCTTTCAATATGTTTAATGTAACTTAATTTGAATTGTTCTTAAGTTATATAGCACTACTTTATTTCAATCACAATAAAGGAAATATCTTAAAAGATATTTTGTGAGTTTGGGAGCTATTCCATTTTAAATTTCCAGTAGACGATGCATCCATATTCAGAGTCATTTTTCAGAGATGCTTTTATTATATTTCAAATTTTATTTTTAAAATGTTTTAAAATAACATGAATATGTGTATATCTGTGGCAGTCACGTGCTCTGGTACCAATTTGACTAAGAGTGTAGGGGTGAAGTCTAGACTGTCAATCTGGAGATAGCCAATGAGACCTCTGTGTGGGCATGACTTTCTCAAAATTCTGGGAAATCTCACGGTATTTTCCCCATGGATATGAGAGACCAGAGACTCAGTTCCTTGGAGACAAACTACTGACAAGATGAGATGACAGCATGCTGATTGATCATGGTTCCTGCAGACTGGAGGAGTTGGAGGAGAATCTACATGGGCTTACCTGGATAAAACAAGATCTCTGGGGCCAGTGAAACCACGTGAAGACTGCTGCCAGTGCTGAGATGCTTGGAAAACCACGAGGAGACCCCTATCAGCACTGAGATACTTCTCCTGTCAATGGCTACTATTGATGGACCCTGAGCCCTGGGAAGAAAGAGCCATGGGGAGACCCCTGCTAGCACCGGGTTGCTTCCACCACCACTGGATGCACAAGACTCTACGTCCACTGGCATGTGATTGTCCTGGTATCATTATATGTGCTTCATGAGTCAGAAGGAGACTTTATAGAGTGGTATCAGACATGTGAGCTAATATCAGACTTATGATTTTGAACTGGACTGGGTTAGGATACATTCTCAATGTATGTAAACCTTTCTCATATCCATATGTGTGTTTATGAATTTGTTTCTCTAGTCTACCCAGACTAACACAGTATCTTTATATGAATAGATAGTTTACTGCTTACTTCATATGTTTGCCACTGGTCAAAAAGTATAGGCAAATATAGATTTTAGTTAGACACCATTTCAGATAGTTAGTGACTATAGAATGAATGATATTTATGTAGGAAAATGGCATACTACAGAATGGTATGAGAATGTTGCTGGCAGAAAGGAGGGGCATGTAGGCAAAAATTTACGTGGTAACCTCAAGCTTTCCACTGTATATGAAACCTTCAAGTTGTTCCTTAGACTGAACATAAAATAAAAACCAAGTATGACTTTGAAGTAGACATGTGCTTGATGATACTAGTGTGACTCTTTCTTTTATAATGTTTGCCATATTTAAAATAGTAAGCAGCTACTTCAAAGGTCATTTGAACTTTGAAAAGTAGATTTAATATTAAACCAGACTGTGATATCAAGGCAAATAAATACCTACATAGAGAGAAAGAGGTTTTGTTAAGTGTTGTTGGCTGACTCCAATTCAAGGGATACTATGTACAACCAAAGGAAACACTGCTGGCTCCTGTGCCATCCCCCTAACTTTGGTTAAGTGTATGGCCCTGGTTGCTGCCCCTGTGTCAGTCAATCTCCTTGTCAATCTTTCTGTTTTACATTGAACTACTTTATGATGTTTAACTGCTATTCATTAAGTTTGCGGTTGCTTGTCCCTCAAAAATAGACAACTTTTCCGCATTGACATTATAGCTAACATTTTATTATGCCATTAATAAAGTTTTTAGTGGTTAATCTCCCAAAAGTGGCCAACCTATTCCTTCTTAGTCTGAAATATATGCTATTTTTAACACAAGCACACCCCCTCACACACATACGTACACACACAGAGTCCTTGGTGGTGCTCTGCAGTAAATCATTAGACTGCTAACCACAGTGTCAGTAGTTCAGACCTTCCAGCCACTCATCAGGAAAAAGTTGAGGCTATCTATTCCTATCAAGGTTCACTGTCTCAGTACCCTACTTTGGTGGTTATGAGTCAGAATGGTTTTGATGGTAGAATGTGAGTGACTCTGTCCTCAGCTTCTCTGCTAAAGCGAGATGAGACTGTGTGCTCCCATCAATACTTTACACTGTCCAACATCCTATAGAGGGCCACTGTGGATCAGAGTTGGAACAATGGCAATGAGTTTGGTTATATAGAGAATGTTTGTAATGTTAATGTTAATTTAGAAACACTGATAAACTTAAATGAGTATTCGAAGACAAAAGGCAAGTAACTGATATCTTCAGAAACAATGAAAAGGAGAAACCGGTCCCAGTACTTTCATGGGACACACCAACCATACCTACACTTTTTAATATTTGAAAAATTAGGGGGCTGAGCCCAGGTGGTGTAGTGGTTGTGCATGGGACTGCAGCCCACTGGAATGGAGGTTCAATTCCAGCAGTGGCTCCACAGGAGCAAAGAAAGGCTGGGCCTCCTATTCCCTCCACCAGAGGGCAGTGACGCCCAAAAAACCAAAAATTTAGGAGACAAATTGTTATATGTCATTAGCTGTTTGTAATTAAACTGCATCTGATTTACAGATACAACTTATAACTTTGTTCAACAACATGTGTGGCGGTTAGGGGTGGAGAGTTATATAGTCTTCAAAATAGAATTAACATTTGAAAATAAAATATTGTTTGAAAAATAAAATACTGCACTTTACAAAATGGCCCCAAACATAAACTTCATCAAATTATGTGACCCTTCATTATAAAAACAGAAAGAAACAGGTAAGCAGCTAATTAGCTTTACTTGCTAAAAGAAAATCAAATTCTAGGGCTATCAAGTCATAGTAAATACCCTATGAATTATGTCTTTAGCACCTTACTCTTCTATAGTGCTCTCCAGCTCCTTGCCCTGTCAGAGTACAAGTTGCATTTTTCTATTGCTCCAGGGAAAGACTGCAAGAACAAAAAGAATGATAATTATAGTGAGAAGGATGATTTTAATATCTTTGCAAGTTTTTTTTCCTGAAGCATCCTTGAAATACCTCCTGCCATAACACGTTCAGACGCATTTCTCAGTTTGAGTTGAGTACACATAATCTTAGGAGAATGTGAGTCCCAGATGAAAGTTGAAATCGCTCCCAGCCAAGAAGTGATAAACCTTTGCTTGAGGAGCAAACAGAATCCTAGATCAAGGCTGAGTTACTGACCTCACTTTCACAGTTCTATGTATTTACATAACTGAACTGAGTACAGAGAGAGGACTTCCTGTTAAAACAGCATTTCCTCTATCCAAATCAACTTTGGAAAGCAAGAAAAAGCCACATGAATGCGATGGCTTGAGTCATGGCCTCCAGCAGAAGGCACAGCCCCACTTTGCATGTGCTTTGTTTCCTGTGACTTGAGAAGCACTGGTTGTAGATTCTCCTCAAAGAGATTCCACTGAGTCCTATTCATCCTGGGGTACAGAGTGCTCAGACATCTGTGCATCAGAGTCGGAGCAATGGTACTGAGTTTGCTTATATAGAGAATATTTGTAATGTTAATTTAAGAACACTGATAAACTTAAATGAGTATTCATACAGATTAATCGTGTTGTTCCACAACAGGACACAATTTATTTAAACTGGGATATAGTACTGTCACTGTGTGTGTGTGTATGTGTGTGTGTGTGTGTGTGTTTTGAAGTTCATCTTCCTTCAGGATGACGAACCATCTCATTCTCTAACACAGATGGTAACAAACATCCTGTAACAGAAAAAAAAATCTTGTGCTGTCTTATTGCAAAAATGGAGGCAGGGATACATTAAAGTGGTTGCTTGCAGAGTAATAAACTATAGGCTAGGAGAGTATGTTAGATCTGGAAGGTTATTAAAAGGTCAGTTCCATCCAAATTCTCATTATGAAAGTGAATAAAAAGAGTCACAAAGCATTTAAATGTTTTGCTCAAGCCACTGGCAATTGGTACGACTCACATCCTAGGAGGCATTCTATTTGCCATGGTACTAATCTTCCACATAGATAGGACCCTTTGTTCCTCGTCCTCTTTTACATTACCCCAGATAGCCTCCGCTGTCGTTAGAGCTATCCTGACAAAGCCGTAAAGAGTGCTTTCTACTTTGTTCTTCCTCTGAGAAAATGTAGCTTTCAGCTCTGATTCAGTATCAGTGTCTACCACTGAAGAATGTTAGGAGAATCCATTAGCAAGCAAGGCCATTTCTACCGAGTTTATTTTTCAGTGATATTGGGCAAAAAGAATCTGTAGGTTTGAGATGAAAGCTTTCATTACCAGTACAAAGGGCCTGAGACTATGGAGTATTGAATGATAATACTATTGTTCTACCACTTCATTCTGCTCACCCTGTTAAAAAAAAACAAACAGCATAGTATAATATCATATAACCTAGCTCGATATAGAGGAAGGGCTCACTATATTTTTTAAAGAAGGGTTGTGGGGAGGAGATGAGCCAGTCAGCATGCAGTGTAGCGATGAAGAAACATACAGCTTTCCTCTTGTTTTTTAATGCTTCCTTCCCCCCACTATCATGATCTGCTTCTACCTTGCTAATCCTGCTAGACCAGAGGATGCCACACTGGTACAGACAGGAACTAGAAACACGGGAAATCTAGGACAGGTGATGCCTTCAGAACCAGTGGTGAAAGTGGCTATACTGGGATGGTGGAGAGAAAGTGGGTAGAAAGGGGGAACTGATTACAAAGATCTATATATAACCTACTCCCTGCAGGACGGACAACAGAAAACTGGGTGAATGGAGACTTGGGACAGTATAAGATATGGCATAATGATAATTTATAAATTATCAAGGGTTCTTGAGGGAGGGGTGAGCGGGGAGTGGGGTGATAAACTGATACCAAAGACTTAAGTTGAAAGCAAATGTTTTGAGAATGATGATGACAACAAATGTGTAAATGTGCTTGACACAATGAATGTATACATGGATTGTGATAAGAGCTGTAGGAACCCCCAATAAAATGATTTTTAAAAACACTATTTATACATAAAAATGGTTTGGAATGTATCAAATATTCCAGTCAAGTTAAACTTTCCATAGTGTCCATTGATCCAAGTATATATTTAAACAGTAAAAATTATGTGAACATCTTTAGTAGGAACTACCAGGTAGTTGCAACTTATTGTCTTAAAAAGTCAGAAATATGAGTTGCTGCATAATAAATAAGGTGCCCTGATTGTGTTGTGGGTTATGTGTTTGGATGCTAATGACAAGTTCAGTTTATGGAGCCCATCAGCCACGCTGTGAGAGAAAGATGAAACTCTTTCTCTCACAACCACAGGAAAAGTTTCCATCTGACCTGTAGGGTCACTAAGAATCATCATCGACTGGCAATGAGTTTGCTACGAAAAACAGAGAGTCCAATGTCCTCAAATCAAAATTTCACACTCAGTGTTCAAATTCTTTTATTAAAATGATCCAATTTTGTTTAAGTTCCTGTGCACAAGAACGTCTAAAAAATGGTGGAATGTTTCTTATAGAAAAGCATGGAATCAACTTCTTATCTAGAAGCCTTTAACATGATTTATCCATTTATTTCTATATATTAAAAATGTTTTCTGAAATGTTTACTCTATAACTTGAAGAAGAAAAAGACAGATCTTCAAAATATTTTGGACATTTCTATGAAGTCTTACATTTTATACTTGCTAAATTAGCCTCACCCTTTCCAAATATGGGTTTTATAAATTGTCTTTTCTATTCTTCTCAAGCTGTGTTCCAGTGTTCCTGTATGCAACATGTAGTCTCTGTAGAGATCACATGAACATGACATAAGTTCTCAACATCCTAAGATTTAAGAAGTATTCACGGTGTACTTCTTTCAAAACTGAGTTGTTTGTTCTTCAGACTGCATATGGTGTCTTTAGTATACTTCAGCAACACGACAATACAAAAACATCCATTCTTCATCCATCTTCCTTACACATTATTCTACTTAGGTAAAGTGGAGCATAGGCTTCACAGTGACATCTTTGATTTAAAGAAATTTTAAAAGATCTATATATTTTTTACTCAGCATACAAATTAAATAAGTGTGATAAAATGATAAAAGCCCGCCAAAAATCTCTCCTGATTTAAAACATACACTCTATGATTCTTCTACTTGAATTACTGCCTCATAGACTTTGTACAGGTTCTGTCTGAAGAAAATGAATGTTTTGGAATGTCAAGTGTGGCAGTCATGTTCTTGGTGTCAATTTCATGAATGGGAGTGTAGGTGAAGTCTAGCCTGTCAATCTGGAGATAGCCAAGAGACCTCTGTGTGGGCATGGCTTTCTCTGAGAGTTCTGTGAAATCTCATGATATTTCGCCCATGGAGGTGAGGGACAATAGACTTAGTCTCTTGAAATCAGTCTACCGACAAGACAAGATGGTAGCATGCTGATTGATCCTGAGTCTTGGAACCTGGAGGTACTGGAGAAGAAGCCACAAGCTTGCCTTGATGAAACCAGACCTCTGGAGCCAGAAAAGCCACAGAGAGATCCCTGCCATCACTGAGAGGCTTCTACCACCAATGGATACTGCTGTTGGACCCTGTGCCCTGGAAATGAAGAACCATGGGGAGACCCCTGTCAGTGCTGGGAAGCATCTACTGCCTCTGGATACACAAGACTCTGCATCCACTGGCCTGTGATTGTCCTGGTGTCATTGCATGTGCATCGTGAGTTGGAAGGAGACTTTATGGACCGGCATTGGATATATGGGCTAATATCAGACTTATGACTTTGGATTGGACTGGGTTGAGATGCTTTCTCAATGTTCCATTCCTCTTGTATATAAACCTTTCCCTTATATCCATATGCATGTTTATTAATTGGTTTCTCTAGTCTACCTGGACTAACACATCCATCCAGTCTTCACCAAACACCCAAAACAGTTTATTGTACTCTTACAGAACCTGTACAAAAAGTAAGAAGCAGTAGTTCAAACAGAACAAAATAATACTGCTTTGCTTAAAATCAGGAAAATATGCATCCATCTAGTATACTCACCCATATGCATTCTGAGAAAATTATCCCCCACACTGGACTACATAAAGAAGAATAGGACATTCAGTTTGGAGGCAGACTATATAACAACCTGCAATAGCCAGATGACATAACCTTGCTTACTGAAATGTGGTGGACTTGAATTATTTACTGATGCAGATAGAGGATTGTAACTTCCTTTTTTTTTTGTTTGTGGGGCATCACTGCCCTCTGGTGGTGGGAGTAGGAGGCCCAGCCTTTGCTTCTGTGGAGCTGCTGCTGGAATTGAACCTCTATCCCAGTGGGCCGCAGTCCCGTGCACAATCACTACGCCACCGGGGCTCAGCCCGAGGATTGTAACTTTCATTGTGCATTACAATGCAATGTAAAAATATATATCCCCCACACTAGACCAGTAGGTAGCGTCATGATAAAATAATGAAATATTGATCTTGTTAAGGATTCATCTTGCTTGAATCCATAATCTATGCTCATAATAGAAAATCAAAAGATGTATTGCATTAGGTAAATCTACTGCACAAGATCTTTTTAAAGCGTTGAATTGCAGCTATATCACTTTGAGTACTAAGGTGAGCCTGATCAAAATCATGGCATTTTTAACCAGGTCATAGGCTTGTGAAAGTTGGACATTGAATAAGGATACCTGAAGAACTGATGCATTTGACATAGGTGCTTTTGAAAATATTGGACTGCCAAAAGGTCAACAACAACAAAAAGTCTGTTGTAGAAAACGTGGATCCAGAATTTTCTTTAGCAGCAATAGTGGCTGGACTTTATCTTGTGTATTTTAGATATACTATCAGGAGTGGTCAGTCTCTAGTCTCTTTATGCCTATTGAAGTAGAATGTTAGTGAAGAAGAGGAAAAGTTTCCAGGAGATGTTCGACACAATAGCTACAGTTGTGTCACACATACCTTTTGTGACAGTGTTCCAGGGCTAGGGAGTGCTGTGTTGTTCATGGCACAAGCTTACTGTGAGTTGGAAATGACGATTGCACTTAGAAACAACCAAAACATTCTCCCCAATGGTGTCCATAATTTTGTAAGATCCACATAATTTAATAATTTCAAAATCAATGAAGCAAAAGTAAACATCCTTTATTCTCTGCTTTCAGACAAGATCCATCTGATGTCAGCAATGATATCCCTATTTCACAGTTAAGATTTTCTGTCAGCCTGTCTTGGTGGCATAGTGGTTATGCATTGGCCAGTGTTCTCATGGGGTATGAAGTCCTTGATATCATTCCACAACTCACTGAGGTCATTTGTGTTCAATGAATCAAATCTTTCCTTGGGTTTACTTCTAATTGAGGTAAAAAAAAAACCCAAACCAAATTCACTGTTAATCCATTCTGAGTCGTAGTGAGCCCTGGGGGTTTTTTAGACCCTGTGTGTGTGTACAGGAGTAGAAAGCCCCAGTCTTTCTCTCTCAGAACTGCTGGTCATTTGAACTGCTGACCGTCTGGATTGTAGCCCAGTGCATAACCCCTATGCCTTATGATTCCTTAAAAGTCAATCTTTCCACTCTGATGTACTTTTTTTTCATTTTCTTAATTTCAATTTCAACTTGCATAGGAATAATGGATGGTTTGTTTCAATGTCAATCCTTGGCCTTTTTCTGTCTGGTGGTATTGAGCTTCTCAGTCATTTCTTTGGTATGTGTGCTGCCGAATCAAGCACTCTCCATCCTTTCTTATGACACAAATATTCTATTTCATTCCTAAGTATTTCATATGTGCTTGAAAAATATATTGAATAAGCCTTTAAGATTGAAAAATTTATCATTTGATCTCCAGATTCATTTTTATGAATGGAGGTATTATTTTTTCATACCACTCATACTCCTTCTCTGATTCCAAAATTTAAATTCCAGTTACCAGCAATTATTACCCGCAATGCATCTTTACTGAATGCTTGAAATTTTAGACTGAATTTAATACAAATGAAATTAATATCTTTGACATTAGAGCTTGATGGATAAATTAGAACAGTAGTTGTAATTACTGATCTTCTTGGTGGTCACATGGATATAATCATATCACTGATAGCATTGTTCTTAAAGATCAATCATGAAATCTATTTTTTCATGAAAAAGACAATATCATCCCACTTCTATTTGCCATTCCCCACATAGCAGGCCCATGTGATTTTATAGTTCAGCTCATAAAACTTTGGATAGCAATCCTTACATGTTGCATTCTACTTTGGACAACTTCCGGTTTTTCTAGTTTCAGACATTGTGCATTTAACAATCCAGTACTGAGTAATATTTACAACTATGCCCTCTCAGAAGAGTGTTTCTTCCCTAGTAAATACAGGTCCTGAAAGCTCAGGCGCATTCACTTCAGTCCCACGCTGCTTTGAGGATGCTACTCTTTTCCAGTCTGGTTCTGAGTGCCTTCAGCCCGAGGAGTTCATCTTGTGAGTGGATCAGGCAATGCTCCATGGAGATTCAAAATGTTTCCATGAGAAATTGTTTGAGAAGTGGAGCACATCTTTCTTTATTCCACATTTGTTCTTCATCTGAAAGTTCCCTTGAAATCTGTTCACCTTGGATTGCCCTGCTGTTACTGGAAATAGCTTTGGAATAGCCACCAGCATCACAACAGCACACAGCCTCTACAATACAGCAAACTGAAAGTCAAGTGGAGCCTGTGAATCAAAAGTGATATAATTGCAATTGTAGAATATATAATTAGAAGTAAAAGAAAATAAAATATGCACCTGTACTTTATCTCAAATATTTATAAATTCTTATTCAATAGATACTAATTCAGAATTTAATAAATACACAAAACTAATCTCATGGCCCTTGAGTCAATACCAACTCATAGCGATTTAGCTAATATGAACAAGCTCATAATGATCTACAATATACTATAACAATACTCATGTAATACAGTAGAATAATAAAGGTTAGAGATGTTAGGTTATCTATAGAGGGATGCACACACTACTTAAACTAAAATGTATATTTTTGTTTGCTTAGCTCCATGAAGTTCTGAGGTTTTGTGACATGTGAATTATTTCTACAACTTCATGTTTTACCAGTCTGCTTTGAGCCTCATGGTAGTTGCATACTATGGTGTCAATTTGAGAGGATTATGAGTCCAGGGGTGAAACCTGTCAATCAAGTTATAACCAATAAGGCCTTTGTGTGGGCATAGTCTTCTCTCGAGAATTCTGGGGACTCCTGTCTCTCTCCTTGTCTCCCCGCTGACTCTCTGGAGAGACACTCTATTAACAAGACACGTGGAACTAAGCCCTGGGAGCTGGAGAAGCCACATGGACCTTCTCTGATGCAATCAGACCTCAGGAGTCAAAGAATCCATATGGAGAACCCTGCCAGTGCTGAGATGCTTACCATTGGATCCACAAGATTTCCAACCCACGGGTCTGTCATTCAGTACAACTGTATTCAGCATCATTTCATGCATTTTGTGAGCCTGAGGAGGACTTTGTACATTGGTATTGGACATATGGGCTAATATTAGACTTATGGACTTAATCTACACTGGACTGGGACATTTCCTCAATATTGAATTGCTCTTTTATATAAGTGTCATTCTTATTCACATAGGAATTTGTTTTTCTATTTCATCCAGACTGACACAGGCCTATATACCCTTTCAGGTTTTCTCTAGTCTTATTTAATCTTCGTGGTTATACTTCTCAGGAATTTTCTGTCACTTCTACCATTTTCTTTATTTTTGTTTTCTCCCCTATAATGGTTTGTGCTTCATAATGTTCTGTCCTGTTAATGGCATCCTTGTTTTCTGGGTCCAATTAATATGAGTTGATCAATGAAAACAATGTTAAACTTATAAATGCCATCCATGTTCAGACTGGAACTAACAGCAGAACTATGATAAGATAAAATTTGATAATACTTGCATGTAATATAAAATAGAGAAAATTTACCAGCAATGTCTATCATTTGAGCTATTCAGAAAGACATCATAGAGAAAGAAATGTTATCTATAACTATGCGTACCAACATATAGTCCTTAAATGTTAAATTATACATTCATCTTTATTTTTAATAATATTTCATGTCAAATAATAACTAATATTGTAGTGAATCATTATGTCTATAAAGACTATTAGTCTATAAAGACTAAACATAATCTACTTGGTGAACCTAATATCTTATATCAGCCCATGGCTTTATAACGTGTTACATAATTTTTCACGCACAATCTCATTTGATCTTCATGGCAGTCCTGAGGGGAAATACCAGAAGAAAATAAAGTAGTTGCACTTTATAAACTTTTTAATACACCCCAGCCTAATGATTTTTTCCACACTTTTATCATACTCCTATTTTTGCATTTGCAAGTTTGGTAAATTACTATCACATATTGAACATACATATATTGATACCTGCTTCTAGAGAGAAAATTACATATATTTCAAAAATAAACTGGAAGGAAAAGAGAACTTCGAGTTTTACATTTTATAAAATACACGTTCTATAAAGTACCCAAACCAGTCTCCATTTTGCCAGTTAATGCCAAATGATTCCAAACTTTTATTTGCACAGCTCTAGGAGACAGTTTGTGTTATATCTGGTCACTGTCCTGTTCAAACTTCTCTTAGATGTGATAAAAGAAAAAGAGTGCAGTTCTGAGGCAGGTGCTCTATGCTTTCAGATTCGGTAAAGAAGAAACTTGAGGTGGTCAAAAGGACAGCGCAACATCCAGCAGGAGTTGCCGGGGGAACAGGCTGCGGAGGACTTTGCCGCAGATCATGTTCAAGTGGGTGAGATTTCACTGCCCCGAAGCAGGTCATGTTACAGTCCATTTATTTGTCAGGGTACGATTTTATTAGCAACCAGTTGCAGGGTTTGCATGAGAACGATCCTTCTTAGAGGCCGCACATAAAAGCCTAATGGAGTTCACATCAACACCGCATTCGAGAGCGTCAGCCCCAGGCTCAGGGAGGTGAGGAGGTTGACGTTAATGTTCCCTTCGGCTCTGTTCTGAGGACCTGATAACAAATACTGCCTGTGTGTCTGTGTTTCCATCTCTGGGTGTTGCTCTCTGTCTACTTTGGCTAATCCACATGTTTCTATTCATGAAAAAATCAAAATTTTTGCAGTCATAAAGCGGAATCGGAACTTTTGTTATTTTGGAGAAGACAAAAAATACGTGGGTTTGGCATTTGTGATAAAACATGGTGGCTGCACAAAAGCTGGTGAATACACTCCCACCACTCATGCTCTCCAGATCATGGGAGAGTCAGCTGGCCAAGAGAAGGTCTATGTGAGATGTTTCACTGGAACATTCTATAAATGTATACTCATATTGTAATTATTCTTTGTTTCACCAGTAGTACAATTGTTTATAGATGTTACTCTAGGTAGAAAACAGTGCTACTTAAAAAATTCTCTAATGAACATATCTGTGACAGCAGTCACACACACAAACACACACACAAAATCATATTTAACTCCCTCAGGATGTTTAAGAATGTTTATATTATTGCCTTGCCAAATTTCCCCATTCCATAGGGCCCAGGGTTCCAATAGGAAACAAGCTTGCAAGAGTTCCGACGTAGCCTCGAAGGCGTGCAGCCTGAGCCAGATGTTCTGTAAGTGGTGGGACGCTGGGAGGCAGTGGGAGGGGACAGGGCACAGGAAGAACAAAAGGAACAGTGGGTAAGATTCCAGTAGGGTCTGACACTCAGCATCAGTGCGGAGACGCGTGGATTCGATGTGGGCACTGGCACAGGACATCATGGCATTTGACTTTATGCTGTGACACAACTTCACATCAAACTTTCCTCTTTTCAAAAGTCTATGTGTTCTGAGATCGGGGAGACATGTGATTACAAACCAAATACAATAAAAAAATGCATACCCAACCACATAAAACTTTATCACTTAAAGGCTTAAGTCTTGGCAACAACATCCTCCCCAAAACCCCTTAGGATAAACTAACAATAAAACAAACAATTGTCATTTAGGAGGGAGAGGTATCTGCCTGTCAGTTCAACAAATAGATAATTTGCCGAGGGTCCAGAGATTCAAGGAGAACAAAGGCAGAAAGAAGATGTAACAGGAGAACAGGGAGGTGTCACCTCACAGATGTCTAGGTAGAGCACTGATGGCAATTTAAGACTCAGGAGATACCTTAGCAGGCACAAGAGGGGATCTGCAGCAAACATAATGACAGAACATTGCCTAGCTGGAATGCAAAACAAGCCACCACCCCACTTTGAGAAAAGTGATTTTCTCACTCTCTTAAAAGGTTGAGTGTCAATTTATTAAATGTCCCCTGTCTTTATCCCGTCATTTGCCAGTCTCTCTCATATTCTCCATGATTCAGCACATAGGTCGGCCCATTGCTACAATATATAGCTTAACAATGGCATCGTGTTGGGCTATTCTCACATTTTAATATCAAAATGGATAAATCATCCTTTATATATTTATGTTGTACTTCCTGAACCCGCTGCTTCAAGGACCCATTTTCTTAGATGCATTCTTTATGTGACAAATGCTCCTCTAACATCCCCTGAATTAAGTTTTCCATCAACCAATTGCAACCTTATTAATGTTCAGTTTACTTAACCAATAATTCATATTTCATTTTTTTTCAGATTTATTGAAGCCTCCAGGCTTCATTATGTAAATACTTTGTAAATACTATGTTTTGTAAATGCTTTAGCCAAACCCCTTCTTATCCACCTTCCTTAGTATGTTCTTCCCCATGGTGGGACACATCATAGTCAATTGTTAAAAGCGTGAACTCTGAACCCACAATATCTAGGTTTATGCCTTTTCCCTGACACTCGTCAGATGTTTTGTTGTTCCCAACTTTCTGTTTTCCCAAATCTTATTGTGAGGAGTCCTGGAATCCATTATAAACTCAGAGCAGAACCAGGTGACCACGTAGGACTTCCTCAGAAATTGCTCACTTTATGTGCTTATTTTGGAGGATGATGTGAGGGTGAAATGACTAGTAAAAGTAAAATACTTAAACTTGGGACGGAAATAAACACACAAATGCTTATGTGTGCACACGCATGCATATTTGTGCTTGCGAGTGTCTTTGTATCTGTTGTCATGTGCCATGCAGTCCATTCTTACTCCTTGCAATGCCACCGGGCAGAGCAGACCATCCAGAGGTTTTTACTTTCCTCTGAAATCGTCACAGAGGCAGGCCGCTGGATCATGTCTTCTGCCAGCTTGCTAAGGGTTTGAGTCGCCCCCGTTTGGTTGGCAGCAGACTGCTTGGACATTGCATTGTCAGGGCTTCTATGGGTGCACATAAATAGATAAAATGATATGATCAAATATGCACTTAGATAGAAAAGTGCAATCGATATTTACTTAGAAATGCATCTTTACTTAAATTCCATTGTTGTATTAATTTATCCTAAAAGATCTGGTTTTACAAAAACCACAATCACTCTTTTCCCTTGCATTTTTACCCCACCTCGGTAGAAAAACCCCAAACTTGGATCAAATGAGTGATTAATTTTCACTGTGCATGTATCTAAGTCGCTGAATCCTGCTTTTCTATTGTCTATCATAGCACAAGTAAGCTTTTCAAGACTCAAAAAAACATACCTACATAGTCTTGGTGGCATAGTGAGTTTTAGTGGGGTTGTTAACCACAAGATCAGCAGTTTGAAACCACTGGCCGAAACAGACGAGGCCTTCTACTTCCCTGTAGATGACAATCTCGGAATCCCCCAGGGGCAGGTCTGCTTTCTGCTGTAGACTGGAGGACTCAGCCCAATGGCATTGAAAGCATTGAATGATTTTTTCTCATTTTAAACCACGCTCACCCTTTCCACTTACTCTGAATTTCTTTTTGACTCCCCTCCAATTCCCATCTCCTAAAATGCTTCTCTCCACATTCTCATCAGTGATGCCACGTTATCCATGTAAGAACTAAATCTCATCTGGCAAATGTTCACTTAACATCCATGCACTAAACAGAATGAACTGTCTCTCTTTGTGCCTTTCCTCACACCTCTCTCTTGGAGTAGAATAGATGATCTCTTAGGACTTAAAATCTGTGTTCTGATTACCTCGATATTCGAATATAAGCTGACTCAAATGTCAGCCAAGGCACCTAATTCTTCTGAAAAACTGCATTAAAAAAGTGTGCTGAAAACCTTAGCTGATCCATAAGTATATACAGTCAGTTTTCTCAATCTTTTAGAAAAGTACACTGCCTCTCCTGATTGTCGAACCCATTCATTGCCTTTGAGTGTTCTTACTTCCTTCTCTACATATGGAAACACAGTGCAAACTAAATCATCCCTGGATATAATTCACTTATCCATCTTTTATTCTTTTCCAAGAAAGCCTCTAAAAAGAATTGCCTTTACTCATCCTTTTTTACTTCATCATTTCTCATTTACCACTTACCTCACGTCAGATTGACGTTTGACAAATTATGTGCTCCCTAAGGTCACTGATATAAATTTTCAATCTTTCTTCTTCAGTGACTCCAGGGCACCTCTCATTGATTTCCTCTATCTGAAAATAATTTATTCACTTAACTTCTGTGCCACAATACCCTCTTGGGCTGTTCACACATTTCTAGTTATTATTTATCTCACTTGCTTACAGATTCATCCTCACTACTCAAACTTTACAAGTGGAAGCTCTTTTAAGACTCCTTGGTTCAATTCTCATTTTAATTTTTCTCTCTCTCTCTCTCTCACAAAAGATACATAACTTTCACTCTTTAGTTAACACTGAAAATCTGATTGACACGCTGTGTTATATAATCTCTGAGTCTTAGACCTTTACCGTATGCCTACCAGAAACCTATTCTTGGATGTTTCCTTGACTCTTTAAATTCAGCAGATGCAGAATAAAACTCCTGATCACTTACTTTATTTCTGGATTCTCGTAGTGCCTGTTCAACAATTGAAAGGCAGCACCAATCATCCAGATGAACAAGTCAAACAAAATACTTGGATATCCTCCTTCCCAATATTTTTCAAGCTTATTTCAATTATTTAAATAATGTTATTCATGTGCTGAACACTGCTTCCTCTCAACTTTATAATCTAATACCATTCCCTGTCGTCTCTCACCTATATTGGCTTTAATAACCTCTAGCCTCAACCCTGTAGACTTTTCAATTTGATCCTTTTATTATAACCTCAGTGATTATTTACCACACATTACATTTTATTACATCAATTCACTCACTTCCCCCCAAAACCTTTCCGTATCTTCCATTATGTAAGAGGAAGCAGGATACGGCTAGGACACGTATTATAGGTTTCATTCCCTTAATTATCAAATAGGTAATTTATTCCGCCTGTCTTGTATCAAGATTGTGGGGAAAATGGATGCATTTGACATGAGAATGAATGGAGGGTATAGGTGGAAGGAGAAATCTCTCTTCTTGAAAACCATGACTAGGGATAAGACAGTTCTTTAGCACAATCACACAAACTTCAACAAAATTGTCTCTAGTCTCAGAAATGGGTTTTCTTATCTTTCCACCATCTTTATATTGAAAATCTGAAACTGGAAAAAAATGTAACCCTCACTAAATGACATTTTTATATAAATTGCTTTAAAACTTAAGTGTGAAAGAAAGAGTAAAACTATATCTATACCGTATTATACATATACAAGTTTTAATGTCAGTTGAGTGCTTAATCATGGGAAACAATAGGTTTACCTTTATCTCAATTCATTCCATCGTTGCAGAATTGCCTAAGTTCTAAATCCCTGGAGAATATAAGCAGTGCATTTCTCAACATCCATTTCTTTGACTTTCAAGTTGTATTTGTATCCACCTCTCTTTTTTTCCTCTAAGGGGAAGAAATATGTTGCTATTAATACGTTCATTCTTCTTTTGCTCCGTGAATCACACTTTTCCCATCACATTAGTAGTCTCTTCTTATACAGTGACCTTTTTTGCCTTTTTAAACAAGAAGTTTAATCTGCTCTCACATTCCCAACTGATAGTGCACTCTCTCACACACTCTCTCTCCTCTGCCATTAGGTTGAGTCATGTTTGACACTGAACAGTATCCTCTAAAGGATCTCTTTACTTGGAGAAGTAGATGAGTCTTTATTATCTTGACAGAGTGGTTGCACACATTATTTTTTAGTGCTAAAGTGGAATATTAGGATTCATGAAAGCACTGCCAGGTAAACATTGGTCTGTTATTCAAAAGGTTGTAGGTTCAAAACCACTAAACCTATGGGCAAAAGTTGTAACTATCTTTTCTCAAAACAATTTTTATTCTCAGAAACCCTTTGAAGGGTCACTGTAAGGCAGAATCTGCTCTATGGTTGTGGGTTCAGTTTGATTTTTAAAGAGAATATTGGACTACCTAGCAGGAATATTAAATCCATCCAGTGTGATTGTGCCATTAGCAATACTTGAGGATGTCTAATCACTCATAAAATAATTCTTGGTTGTCTTGCTACTGTTTTAATAAAAAAGAGCAAAGCAGAGCATAACTTTACAGTTTATTTTGATATCAATAAAGAATTCTACCTTTTCTAGGAAGGCCTACATACTACTATCCACTGTTATGAACATTCTATTTCAGTCATTAGAAATTTCATTGCCATTGGTCATATTTTGACACTGGTGACTTCAGTGTGAATAAGGAATCCGTCTTCTCACATTCTTGTGTCCAGAAGTTAAAAAGCATTGTTAAAAAATCATTTAAAGTCATAAAGTTCTGCTTATTATTTGCTATTCTTTTGATACTTTACACTTTGGCAAAAAGAGTCTAAACTCTATATTAAACTAAACAAGTAAAACTGACCTTCCCAACTTTTACATTCCTATCTAATTCATTGTCTGGTCATATTGGATTAGTAGTGCATGTGGTATCAAGATTTCTGTGTGGTAACAACAACAAGTCCATGTCCGTGTTCTGTGTACAGCAGCACTAGGCTGACTGAAATCCTGTGGATTGGTACATAATAATCGTTTGCCTGCATATGTGTACACAATTTTGCTCATTTGCTCAAATTTTGTTTTACTTTATAGTCTCTTTTCCCCAGGCTTATCTGTTATGTGCTAGCTACATTTTTGTTATATTTGATGTTTTACATCATAATTTTATTTATGGGATTTAATTTATAAAAGAGAATAGCTTCATGATGACCAAAACTTTGGAAATATTGAAACTGAAGATGGAGGGTTTTGCTAGCAATATGCCTGGAAGCTTTTGATAATCTTTTGATACTGCCTGGAAGCTCTAGTCAATTCTTTACCTTGGTCAATTTTTGGTAAATTGCCATTCTCAATCAGGAAAAACTGCCTTCTTTAAAGGCTGGAGATGGAAAGCAGTTAGCCACCAGTGTCACTGAAAGCAGGAATCCTCATTCTCACAGACACTCATTAAAGTTGTGAGATATTATTTCTTCAAGTGAACAGAACCCAAAAGTTGAAAAATTGGCTTGACAATTAAAATAGTATCTACCTTGATTTGTTCTAAAACAATAGCCATTTGATCAAATCATTCTAAAAGTTAAATTAACTTACTCATCTACTAAGTTATATATAATGCCTATTGTACTCTTGCACACAGCAGATCTAGAAATATGAGTTATCTTAATATTGAAGAAACTTTAAATGAGAACCTCTATTTGTTTTCACAAGGTATCCCCAAAAGTTCACAATTGTGTTATTGCCTGCAAAAATATTGGGCACTGCTACCTCGAGACAAAGGGAGAAATCTAAGACATTATGCTGCAGCATGTCACACAGCAGGCAATTTAAGATTCCAAGTTCTGAAATACATCTTCCAAATAGTTCCTGGAATAGATATAGAATATGTATTTCAAGAACTTCAAAGCCAATATTTTACACTATCTCATTCATTATTACCCTGTACCTATGAGAAACGTAAAGATCAAATAAAATCTACACCATGTTGAAGAACATAGATCTGATATATGATTTATTCAGAATCATGATATTTAATAGATCCCAAGTTTCTAGTTCCCAGATCTTTGTAGTGTTTCTTGAATTAATTATCTAATTTCTTAAAGAAGAGAGCAATGATTGCTTCCTACATTTCTAACCTTTATGGATGCAATACTTTAAAAACTTAGGCATTTATCTTAAATATGTTCACATTCATAGTCACCCAGGGTATTTTGGGGATTGCAGCTCAAATAAATGACATGGAATCTCAAACTAAGCATTGGTTTTTCCAGATTTAAATTACTTTCTTTATTCACTAGTTTCATAGTATATATCATTTAAAAATTCCAACTATTTTTTAGCAGAAATTATCATATATACTCCAGTATAAGCCAACCCAAATATCTGCTGAAGCACCTAATTTTATCACACAAATTGCATAAAACAATGTACTGGAAAAATCAGCTTATATAGGAGTATATATGGCATATTTATGATTTCTGTGGTAATTCCATAATTTGTTGTCAATCTGAAACTTAAGAGTCAAGAGGTGGGGTTTAGACAGCTTGATGCACTCATTTGGAGGCACTGAGGAAATGAGTAGCTCGCTGGAGTTTGGATATATGCACACTCTCTGGGAGACATTCCCATTGAGAAGACACAAGGAGGTAAGCTAGAACCCTAGAGCTGAAGGAGCCACCTTGAGACCCCAGCCAGTATTGACATGCTTCCACTGCCACTGGATCTACTTTCTATCCACTGGCCTCTGAACTTTCTCAGTTCAGTATCATTTCATGTACCGCTTGTTTCTGAAGAGGAATTTATAGACTTTTCGACATGTGGGCTAATCTCAGACTTATGGACTTGATCTGGACTGGGCTGGGATGTTTTCTCAATATTCGATTGCTCTTGTATATACAGCTCTTTTTTTTAACACAGATATGAGTGTCTGTGAATTTGTTTCTCTAGTCTACCCAGACTAACACAGTTCCTTTCTTAGGAGCCATGGCAGGCTAATAAGATCTTCATTGGACTTTTAACCATAAGGTCAGGTGGAAGAGGCTACCAGTAGCCCCACAGGAGAGAGTGGGAGGGAATTTCTATTTCTATCAACATTTACAGCCCCAGAAATCCACTTGAATAGTTCTAAAGTCACATAATTGACTTGATCACAATGTTTTATTTTCCTTATCGAATCTATAAGAGCAGAAGTATAACTACTATTGCCTTGTATTGACTCAAATAAAGATACAAAAGCTACTTAAAAACAAGATTGTACATAATAAAGGACTCCATTGTTGGAAACAAAGCATGTGCACTTCCTTCATTAAGAAGGTAGTAGTTGTAGTGGCATTGAGAACTCCTTTTTTTAAAAAAAACTTATTATTAAAGGGGAATTTGATACATATATCCTTCCATAGTTCAATCATTTCAAACAGAATTATATAATTGATCATTCTTTTTATTTCTGGGCCCCATGATATCATCTCCTTTTTAACATCCCCCCTTTTAACACCACTGTTTAGCATGCTTGTTAAACCATTACTAATAAACTCTTCCACTTGAAATCACATGGAGTAAGAAAGTTAACAGGTAGATGTGGAAGACATCGTTATCATGCTGAGCAGACAAGTTAAAGAGAAACTGAATCCTGAAGTGCAAACATAAACATGCAAAATTCAGCATAGCCCAAAAGTTAGTTTTACTAATGCTATTGCCAGTGGGTTCCCACTCACAGTGACAGGATACACAGCTGCATCAAAGTCTGTCTGGTCCTTCACTGTGGTCACACTTTTTGTGTTTGAGCTCTTGATGTAGATACCGTCTCAGTCCATCTTGTGGAGGGCCTTCCTGTTTTGCCTGGACCCACTACTAAGCATGAGGTCTTTCTGCAGGCACCAGTGTAACCTGTTCAATGTGGGACAAAGTAGATCGTGAAAATATATCTGAATAGCCAAATAATAATGATAGTACACGTTAAGAGAAAAAAAAATGTCAAGTTTAAGAATAATAATTTTGGACGATTAAGTGGGACATTACCTAAGCTATGCGTTAGAGAGAGTGAAAGGAAGAATTAACTCAATCTCCGTTACAAATACATATGAATTTAGAAGCAAGATAAGAGGAAAGGCAGCCATTGAAAGAAAGGAGAGAGGAGAACTAAAGAGAGTTAATTATTGGAAAGAGGCTGTGTCTATGGGAAGGATAAAGGAAATTCCAGGGTCAGTGTGATGGAACATCATTAAGATACTTCATATACATTTGTTTAAATTGTTGAGATAAAATCCTTCACTTGAAAATGGAAATCAGAAAATATGAAAGTGATATATGTTAAATAATTAAAGAAAATAATTTATTCCAATAACATCATTAAAGTAGAATATCTATGAAGAGATTAAAAATGGTTTGAATTATTTTTAATAAAGAGTGAAGATTTGTCTCCAAAATTATAAGGACAGTTAAAATTGTATCAGTGTTAAAATAGTGGCTGTGGTTATTAGGTTGCTTAATCTTTTTGCTTTAAGGTTTAGGCCCAATTTCAAGAATTCCAATAAAATTCATTTTCCATTTCTGTGGAAATGCACACTTCCTTCTTAAAGAATTGTAGTACATATCAACAAAACAAAACAATGAATGAACCCTCCAATGGAACCAATTGCCATGGAAATGACGCCAAGAGTCTCTGGAAGACTTTACATCTTTATGGGAAGAAGTAGCCCCCCCCTTTCTTTCAACTCACAGCCTGTGTGTTTACAACCGACCACCTGTGGTTCACAGTCTCACATTCTCACTCCCAGGTGCCAGTGGTGACCACACACTACCATGGTCACAGTCAAGATCTTATGTGAAGTTTTACAACTTCACACTTCAAGGCCTTATATAGCTTGGTAATTATGAAGTTGCAGATTTTCCCCAGTTTTTCATGCTGATGTATGAACTTTTCCTTCTCTGAAATATGAATAGCCGATTGATGATTCCATTGTGCTTGGCATGAATACTGTTTAGTTTTTCTTTATTAATTTTGCTATGATATTTCTCATCTTGACCCATGACATTCATGCTGAGAACACAGAGACCTGCAGGGAATTCTTACAGTCACTTTGTCTTTCTGCTCCGAATCTTCATTTTTTTTTCCACATTGCCCTTTATTTCAATACTTAACATTCTGAAGCATTTTTTTCATATTATTTTTGGTCATTTGGTATCTTTTTGGTAAAATGTGTGCTTACGACTTGTGCATTTTTCTACTTGGGTGATGAAACTTTTATAATTAATCTATCGTTGACTGATTTAGTATTTCAAATGATTTAGTCAGCTTTTCTCCTGAGGTTTATTTTTAACCACATCTCTCTGACATTGGGCTTGACCATGTGACTATTTAGTCCATTGAAATGGGAGTGGATATTACTGGCACTTATTCCACTACCGCAAGAATCACTTGTTCTTGCCAGATGTATTCTTCTGCTGATCTGTAGAGGAGTACAAAAACAAAAGAAATGCTTGATGTTGTAAGCCACTGAAAAATTGTATTAATGCACAAAAGCCTTGTGTAATCAGATTTGTGAAAATAAACTATTATTATATTATTTTAGCATTCGGGAGCCTGAACCTCTCTCCTTTGCTCCCTTAGTTGTTCTTTGTTGTTGCTGTTAAAAACCCCACATTAGACATAAATGCTCAACTACGAAAAGGAGTTATAATATTCACTCTTCTAATGAGCTACATTTTATATTCTTCAGTGGTAGAATAATAAAAATATAACTTCTGTTCCAATAAGTATCCGCTTCTTAACTGTTGTTGGATGACCTCCTAGTGCATTAAGCATTAACGTGTCAACCACAAGGTCACTGGTTCAATTCACCAGCAGCTGTACTGGAGAAAGATCTGGTTGTCTGCTTCTTAGAGTATTTAGGGCTTTGGAAACCCAGTGGAGAAATTTTACTCCGTAGGGAAGGGTCACTATGAATTGTAATTTTTCAATAGTGCAACTTGGGGCTTGAATATTTTCTTGAGTTCTTTTAGTTTAAGATATGCTGACCATGTTTTTTGCCTTTTGGGTTTTCTAATTCTAGATCTTCATGCATTTCACTGTGCTATTTGCCTTTGTCTGCTCCAGCTGTCCTTTGAATTTTCTATTCTATTCTGTTACTTTTCCCCATTGGCTTTAAATACTCTGTGATTTAAGGCAAGCTCAGAGTCTTTTCTGACATCTGCTTTGATTTTTCTTCTTTCTGCTTTTAATAACTGTTTGCTTCTTTGAAGGGTGGAGTTCTTACTGTCTTCTGACAACTCATCCCGTCTTTCGCCATTAGTGTTCCATGCATCACTTGTCTTTTTGAGATGTTCTCAAAATTCCCCTGGCATAGACCTAGGTCATATCTTGGCACTTTGGGCTTGCTTTAATTTTTTTCAGCTTTATTCTGAACTTAAATGTGAGTAATTGGTGGTCTGTTCTGCAGACTCCTTCTGTCCTGCTTTTAATGGCTAAAATTGAATTTCTTCAGCATCTCTTCCCACAGATGTAGTTCATTTTATTTCTGTGTGTTCCTTCTGTAAAAGTCTATAAATATAGTCACCTTTGTGTAGTTGAAAGGAGATATCTGCTGTGAAAAAATTGTTGGTTTTGCAAAATTCTACCAGGCAAGCTCCTTAATTTCTATCACCATGTCCATATTTTCCAACTTTTGCATTCCAATAGACAATAATTTTCAATGCATTTTGGTTGTATGTTTGATCAATTTCAGGCTGAGGTTGTTGGTTGAATTTTTCAATTTCTCCATTATTAGCTGTAGCTTGATGAGTAAATTTGAATAGTAAGTGTATTGATTGCATTTCCTTGTAGTCAGATAGATATAATCCTATCAACAGACAACATTGCTAAAAGCCAGGAGGACTTGAAGCACTTGCCGATGAAGATCAGGGAGTGCTGCCTTAATGTGGATTACAAGTCAATGTAAAGGAGACCAAAATCCCTCAGACTTGACCAATAGTTAACATTGTGATAAATGGAGAACAGGCTTTTTCAGGGATCTTCTCTTGCTTGAACCAGTGCTCATGGAAGCAGAAATCAAAAGCTCAAAAGACATGTTGCCTTGGGTAAATTATATTGCACAGGCCCTCCTTTGAATCTTGAGGAGAAAGTATGTTACTTTGAGGATGAAGGTGTATATATATAAATATATGTGTATATATATGTATATATACACACACACATATATATGATTCAAGCTATGATATTGTCAATTGCCTCAAATTCATGTGAAAGTTACACATTGGATAATGAAGATCAAATAAGATTTGATACATTTGAATTGAGTTGTTGAACAGTGAAAATTCTTCAAATTGTTTAAGGAAAAAACTGATCTGTCTTGGAAGAAATACAGCGAGAGTTCTCTTTAGACTCAAGAAGGGGAGAAGTTGTCTTATACCCTGTGGGCATGCGTCAGGAAAGGAAAACTCTTGGAGAAGAACGCCATGCTAAGTAGGATGGAGAGGCAGCAAAGTGGAGGGCGGATAGGAGCATTGGTGACAATAGTGCTGGACCAGACAGTGTTTTTCTTAGTTGTGTGTAAGATCTGTGAGTTAGAAACAACTCAACAGCACCTAACGAGGACAATAATAACAACACGGGTTAGAATCAACTAGATGGCAGTGCTTTTGTTGTTGTTATTTTTATATAGATGATAATTTTATATATTTTTAATATCTGAGGACAAGGAACAGCTCATATGCCCATGAGAGTGATGGTGCTGTGTTATGGTTCCTGTTTATTTTAAGTATAAATGAGCTATCACAAATTGAAGCTCTTACTCCATTAATGTCACTGCAAAATTAAAGTTTTTAGATTAAGGAAATATTGTCTGTCTTTCCTTTCCAACTATTGAATTTTCATTTCATTTTTTGTTTGTTTAATGCTTCTTTTGCTTTTAACACTTATGCTTGTTCAAATTCCCTTACCCTGATGAAATTTGTATAAATTTTAAATTGCTGTTAGTCTACTTATTTTTATGTTATCATTTCAACACCACTAAAGTACTTTTAGCTGTCAAAAATATTTATTTCATTAAACATTGAAATGCTTTAGTCACTAATTAATCTATATATACACTGTCTTCTCAAGAAAGTGACATCCCTAAAACCAAGAACCAGATTTAAAATATCTAGAGAAACATAAATATTGAAGTAGCAGTGAAAGAAATTAAGCTTTAAAATAAAAATCAAACTAAATCTTCCAGACTTTACATTCTATCAGATTAAGGCATTTGCTATACTATTTCTTCACATTACTTTTGATTCATTTCTATCTTTTAACTATTAAAAAAGTACATATGATATAGAGAAAAAAATTCCTATGGCTAACTGTGAAATCACAGTAGTCATTAAATAAGTTTAGTCCAACAATTTTTCTACCAGTGGAGCTTTACTATTTTTATTCTACAAAGCAAATATGGGGATAATTTGTTCTGCTAAGATTACAAAGATTTAACAGAATTATCAAATATAAGTCAGAAATATAAAACATAATGCTTTCTTATGGCTTCTAACATGGGAAATATAGTTAAGACATCTTATTGTTATAAATTAATGTCACATATTTTTGTTGTTTTTCCTTTTCCTTTTCATTTCTAAAATAATTACTCATTCTATTAAAGCTCAATCATTAAAATGGAAAATTGCAATTTAGAAATATTATTAAATCTTAGTTTCTATAGATGGTGTGAAATACATTCAATGACTATCATATATAAAGGTCCAAACATCAACTCAGAGAGAATATACATTAAAAAGGTGCTTGAGATATTAAATTTTATTTTCATTGGTTCAAAGACAAAAGACAGTAAAATCATTTGTCTGTAGGAAAGGAAGTAAATCCAGTTTTTCTTTCATGTTAGATTACTTTGAAATGGAAGCCCTTACTTCTAAGTAGGTAATATCCTAATTGGTGGTGCTTAGATGTATTAGTTGGGAATTAGAATGCATTTTCAATGACTATATTAGAGATAATAGCAGTTATGTTGTGTATATTTATATTTCACATCCAAACTCCAGCTGTAAATATGGCCATACTCATACCTTTGGTTTGTTAAATTTGTTAAATTTTCTTTTCTATTGCTAGTGCAAGGACATAACACTGCCTTTTAGAAGAGCTGAAAGAGGTGTGGGCACTACCAATGCTGAAGAGAATGTTGAAGAGCTGTGTCCTTTTAGCTTGGTGGTAGAATATACAATATTATAGCTTCTCTGGCAAATATGGTCACAGTCTTATGGAAAATTAAATGTATACCAACTATGCAACTTATAAATCACACTCTGGGAATTAATCACGGAGAAACTTAAACACAAATGTACCCTTAAACTATCCATGAATATTCGTAACAGTTTGTTTTCTGTAGTACCCCAAACTAGAAATAATATTAACATGTTTTTCAATAGGTAAATAATCTGGTATGTCTAGATCATATAGTTTTACTTAGAAACAAAACATTGATACATGCAATGTATTAATTCTGAAGGCTAAATACTTCATGAGTTCATTTCTCTATGTATATATTTCTTGAAATTTCAGAAGTGGGGGAAAGAGTCCTGGTTTTCCAGAAGCAGGGACTAGGTCTGAGAATGATGACTACATAGGGTTACCAAGAAGGCAGCACTTGGTGGTATGTTGCTATTGCTTTTCAACTTCTCCTCTATCTAGGCCTTCCCTCTTCTGAAGGTCATGCTTTCATCTCTCCCTAACCCTGGTAAATTTTTGGTTCCTCAATTTATCTTAAGTAAAAATAGCACTTTGGGCACTCTTTGCCTGGTGGTTTAGTGATTACGAGTTGTATTGCTAACTGTAAGGTTTGCAGTTTGAAACCACTGGTCAAAGATGGGCTTTTTACTCCTTTAAAGAGTTTTATCTTTGATGCCTGACACTGGATCCCTTCACCACCTCATGATCCCACAGGCTGGTGTGCTTCTTCCATGTGGGCTTTGTTGCTTCTGAACTGAATGGCCGCTTGTTTACTCAAACCTTTAAGACCCCAGATGCTGTATCTTTTGATAGCCAGGCACCATTCACTTTCTTCACCACATTAGCTTATGCACACATTTGTCTTCAGAGATCATATCAGGAATGTGAGCACGCAGTGTGATGCTTTTTAGTTCTTGAAACCTGATATCTAATCCCTTTGACACCTCGTGATCCCACAAGCTGCTGTGCTTCTTCCATGTGGGCTTTGTTGCTTCTGAGCTAGATGGCTACTTGTTTACTTTCAACCGTTTATGACCCCAGATGCTACCTCTTTTGGTAGCCGGGCACCATCATCTTTCTTCACCACCTTTGCTTATGCACACATTTGTCTTCAGTGATTGTGTCGGGAAGGTGAGCATCATGGAATGCCAATTTAATAGAACAAAGTGTTCTTGCACTGAGGAAATACTTGAGTGGAGGTCCAATGCCCATCTGCTGTCCTACTACTAACCCTATAAATATGCACGTTGATCTATTTCCTTATCGTCACTTATAAATATATGCACCTATATACATACCTGTATTTGAACCCCTATAAATGCCCATTATCCCCCAGTTCCTTCCTCTATTTCCATTTGCTTCCCTCTTGTCCCACTATCATGCTCAACCTCCATTGATTTTCAATATTTTCTCTCTGTTACATTAGTCTTAATAAATCCCTATCGGACTTCTCTCACCCACCTTCTCACTGATTTTGTATCAATTGTTATTCCCTTTTGCCTGGGCTGGTCAGCATCATCTCCTTTACCCCTCCTCCTGTTCTCCCATGTCCTCGACTCCAGAACCAGCAGTCCTGTTGTTTTCACCTCCAGACTTGTCTAGATAGAACTGCAGAGGTAACAATATGTACAAAAAAAGGGGGGGGGCCTCCTAAAATGAAGCAACCAAAGCAAATAAAACAATGATAACAACAGCTAGAAAACCCCTCGATGTGCTATACTTATATGTAAAAGAATAATAATAATAATAATAATAATAATAATAATAATATAAAAGCCTGTATAAAGTTCAAGGTCTGTAGTTGACCTCCAGGAGTGTACCGTGGTTGAGTCAGATGGGGTGCCATACCCTGGCCCCAAAGCATATCCTTGACACTCCATCTGGAACTCCATACTCAGTTGCATCAAAGAGCTAAAATTATATCATTACTAATGAGGGGAAGTACAGATTGGGGACCCATAGCCCATCAATAGGTGAAGTGACATCCTCTTGCAGAGGGGTTGCAAGGAGAAGATGAGCCAGTTAAGATACAGGGTAGTAGCAATGAATTATGCAACTTTCCTCTATTTCTTAAATGCTGCCTCCCACCCACTATCATGATCACAATTCTACCACATAAATCCAGCTAGACCAGGGGGTGTACAGTGAAGTTGGAAACATGGAAAACTTAGGACAGATGATCCTTCAAGACTAGTGATAGGAGTGGTAATACCAGGAGGGTGGAGGAATGGTGGAATTAAAAAGGAAGAACCAATTTCAGGGATCAACACGTAGCCTCCTCTCTGGGACACAGAAAACAGGGAAGTGAGTTTTGGGACACATTGGACAGTGTCCAGTATGAAAATAATAACAATTTGTATATTACTAAGGGTTCACGGGGGTGAGGGGGGAAGGAAGGGAAATATAGGGAGCTGATACTGAGGGCCTGGGTGGAGGGAGGATGTTTTGAGGGTGATGATGGCAATAAGTGTGTAAATGTGGCCTGCATACAATTGATGTATGTATGAATTGTGATGGGAGTTGTATGAGCCCCCAATTAAATGATTCATTAAAAAAAAGAGTTATATCTTCGAGACTCACCAGGTCTGTTTTACCCTGCCCTACTCATAGATCACTATGAGTCAGCTTCAACACAATGGCAGTGAGTGCATTTATTAGGCCATCATTTGTTTCTCTAAGACAGTAAGTGGGTGTATTGTCAGGAAGGAAATATATGTAGGTGTGTGTATATGCATACATACATATATACATATATATCCACACAATCATTCTATGTCCTATTAGAGGAAATATACCAAGGAGAAAATATACCAAGATTAGTCCTTTGAAATTCTAAATACATTGCTTTAATCTTATGTGTTAGCATATCTGCTTTGAGTTTGTCTAGTCCAATAGAACCTCTTGGAAACCACTCTGTCCACTGGACCTATATTTTGAAGTCTTCTTACTGCTTAGGAATTGATCCAAGGGTGATGTGCTTTTTTCAAGGAGAGTAAAATAAGTGCATTACTAACAGAATTTATCTGCAGCCATTTAGTGATTTAGAGCCTTAGTTAGAATAAGTCTGTGCATATTTGAGCCAGAAAATTAGTAATATGAATTCTTACTTACCCTCAATATTCATATTATAAATATTTTATAATTACTAAAAAGTATGCTTTTATTTTCTTGACCAAGAAAAAGTCCATAATTTAAAAACAGTTTTAATTTAAAAAATGTATTTATGTACTGTGTGCATATGATAACGATAAAAACCCTAAGGCATATGTCAAAATGATCCAATGGATTATTTCTGTGTCATGAAATTATGGTTAAGAATTTAATTATTTTCCCAAGTTTATTCATAATATCTTATGTTTAATATTAATTCAATTTAAACACTTTAAATGAGTATTCAAAATGCTAGTAGAACTGAATTTAGAGATATGAGATTAAATTACTATATTCATATTCTCAAAATGGAGCATTTACATAAGGATGAATACATATTATAATGGAATTTTATATAGTTTAACGTAATAGTTCAATTTATGTAAGAAAAACTCAATGTCATCAGCTTATAGGAAAGTTGTGTATATTGAGCAAAATATATTTCACCAGTTTACAAGTTAAAGTATTATGAAAAAAACAGTTCTGTACTCTCTTTAGATTATGCTGAACATCTAGTAATCACTTAGCTTAGAGGAAAGTGTATGTATTATTATTTCATTGATTGTGTGTAAGTGAGGATGTCCACTGTGTAAAGAAAATATAATTCTTGGGGAAGTTAAAATATTGTGCTGGTGAACTTAACCTTTTATTCTTTTCTCGGCTAAAGAAAAGCAAGTACGAGTTTCAAAGTTCAGAATGTTACTTAGGAAGATTTCTTGATTATAACCACGACAAATTTTGGAGTATGTTATCGTTAACAAGTTTCACATGATAAACATGAACTTTTTTGAAGTTGCTGGTAATATCCACTTGTACATAGCTCTCTCTTATTTTTCAGTGCCACAGAGTCTAGTGAGACGAGGAGTTATGCTCCCTGGGGCTATCTAGGCAGTGATCGATATGGGAACTGATTTTTCTCATAGAACCACTGGGAATAAAATTGCCCATCTTTAGGTTTGCAGTTGAGTGTGCTCAAGCACTGCTTTTAATTTCTTAATAAGATGACCATACCTTTATTTGAGCTCTAATTGATGTTTCATATTTTCTTTTTCCCTCCATAGATGGTGCACTTATAAACAATCCCTAGCACTGAGGGAACATGGGAAATGGTTATGATACTTCTTTCCATTGGTGCTTATTTTTAAATTATTTTATTGGCATTTAATGCAGCTATCAATTAATCCAATCATATTCAGCAGTATTGTACAAACACTGCCACAATGT
>PVJH01000726.1:208599-271576 GCA_004026705.1 Nesogale talazaci
AGAAAGAATGAGAAAAATTAAACCCTGACTCCCAGTAAAGTATAAAAACCTCAACTGTCTGAGAGAAGAGAAAATAGTCACGAAGAATTATCTTACTGAATCTCCAGATATGTTTATAGAACATATGCTGACTCTCACTTAGCCTCTGTTATTGGGGACAGTGGCTAGTGGCCAAAGCCTTCCTTTGGCATCCTTATCCCTTGGTACGGTTGATGGAACTAAGGTTAAAAAGATTAAATACAATCATAACATAAATCAATTAAGTATTTTTATGACAATCGGGAATTTCTGGTTTCAAATTGTAGACTCCATCTGATACCTCAGAAACTATTTGAACTACCAGGTTTAGACACAGCAGGGAGTCCACTAGGTTAAAACATAAAAAAAAATCAAAATTACTCCTTCTTGATTATTTTTATCACACTACTTCCACTCAGAACTTTGAGCAGAATGCTTCAAATAATTGAATATTTATTTCATTTCTAAATATTCTGAGATGTTTTATAGAAACAATTACATCTTTTTTTGTTGTTGTTTTGTTTTGTGGGCATCACTGCCTCTGGTGGTCGTAGGCGCTACCCAGTGCGGCTCCTGAGGGCCGCTGCTGGATTTGAACCGCCAAGCCCGTGGGCTGCAGTCCCGCACTCAACCTCTTACGCCACCAGGGCTCAGCCCCAATTGCATCTTTTACTTGAAAAATATCTGCATTTGCTTTGACAACTAATTAGGTTGTAAATGTAAAATGAGCCTATTTATCTGTATGTATAATCAAGTTGTAACGCAAAAATAATTTTGACTAGTTAATTAATGCAATTAGAATGATAATGGATCAAAACAACAGGATGCTCAGTGGCAGTACTTTCTCTGACTGCATTGTCTGCTATTGTAGCCTTCTTAGAAACCTCTAAGCCTAACGGGTAGTTGTTTGAGTGCTCAGGGAAATAGACTTTGCCTATGTATATTTCTTTCCACTTGTTTAAGAGTCTCAAATTAAGTGTTTGGCCCTACAAGTTTAAACGACAGTCCTGGATCTGAGACTAGATTCAGTATTAACTTCTGTTTATTTTCCTATACTATAGATTTGAGAATCTACTTAAGGATAAGTTTATATTTGTGATTACTCAAAGAAAAATGCCCACTCAGTTTTACAGAGAGGTTCTTGACAGCAAAGACTTGTCGAAGTGTCCAGATCAAGGAACCCTCAAGAAATTTTATACCTAAGATTATTTATTATACAGTATTCACAGAAAATAAATATATTAACACTGTTCTCTGACCACACTATATATGTCCCTTTAGTCATGTTGATCTATGGTTATATACTGTAACTAGTCTCCAAAACTTAGGTATGCTCCACAAGCCAAGGAAAACAAAGACTTGCATGGCCTTTTTAGCCTAGTTTTCAGAGCATTATATTATGAGTTGGGTGGCCATATACAAGGTCGGCAGTTCAAAACCATCAGCTTCCCTGAGGGAGAAAGACTGGCCATTCTGCCCTCACAAAGCAGTGCAATCACAGAACCTCAGAAGACAGTCCTACCCTCTCCAATAGGGTCACTCGGTTAGCATTGACTTAATGTCAATAAGTTTGATTGAGATTTTAGAATCATAAAATTGTATTGTCGTATTTAAATTTTACTATCTACATGTGTGTTCAACCACAGCTCCTCTTTGATTCATTTCTACATGCGGAGTCTAATTCTTCATTGAATTAGTTACATCATTCAATAAATCTCTTTGCTTTTAACACAGTACTCATTTGTACTCTTGTAAACATTGAAACCAAAGGAAGACTTATTCCAAATCAAGTTCTACCCACTAAGACCCTCTCGGCCAGAATAGAACTGTTCTATATCTTTCTCACACTGCCACTTACTGCCGTTGAATTGATTCTAACTTATAGTGACCTTTAAATGCTACTCTAACCTTCAGAATTTGCAAGGCTATAAACTTTTACAGGAGCAGAAAGCCTATCCTAATCCCACAGAGAGACTGCTGGGTCGAAACTGTTGACTGGTGGGTTGAGATTAATAGCTCGATGAATAATCTACTCTACCACCAGGGGTCCTTGGTCAATATTATATTTAAATGGTTCTACCCGGTTGTGGATTAGAGTTGGAGTGCCAAGACCCAACAAATGTCATTGAATGGCACTAACCAACTTATGACTTCTGAAACTTAACTTCTGGTCTAAGGAAACATTTGCTGTCATTTCCTGTATTTTCTAAGTTCTTTGAAGTTTCACATGGCAGTTAGTGGTCTTGCAACCTCAATTCTCAGTTGGGAGTAAGAAAAGTAATTGATTTTTTAGTTTTCAACTTACTTAGGTGTAAGGACAAGAGTCATGATTTCCAAGCACTTGACTTGTTTCCAAGCTAAAAATCAGAGATTATACTGTCATTTTGCTTTCCATAACGCTATACCAAATTATAAATTACATGGTGTTATTTTTATTATAATAATAGATACCATTGTTGAATGCACAATGCATGCAGTCTTGGGCTATGCATTTGTATCTCCTATGCAATTGATATATCATGCCTAGCCGCTGAAAGTTCAGTTAGAAACAAGATGACTAAACTTCAGTAAATTGAACCTTGGTCAAATTACTTAATTTCCTAGTGCCTGTGGTGATTCTCTTTTATATCAGCTTGAATATGCATGAAAATATACACATAGACTCCCATTTATCAATCAGGCCACAGCCTGATGATGTCTCCTTGGTATGTGGCTTTTTTATAAGGGAGGCACTGAGAACCTTTCTCAGTCTTTCAACTTACTGCTCCTTGGTTTTAGCATCTGGCTCCAGAGGTGGCCCTATGTGGGTTGTTTATCCTGGGAACTGCCTGCACCCTGCCAAGTTCCCACCCACCTTGGATCCACTGGGGTCTACATCCACCAGCCTATGGTCTCTTTGCTATCTATTCCAACTTTTATGCTTTATTGGCTTTCAGCTGGTATCAGACCCACGGATTTGGCTGGGATGCCTTTTGATGTAAGGTTACTTATTAATATAAATTTCTTTTTTATACATACATGAGTGTCACTTGTTTTGTTTCTCTGGACAGTCCAGCCTGACACAGTGCCTTATTTTTATCATGTGTAAATGAGAATATAAATAAAACCTAGATGAAGATTTAATGAGGAAACATTTAAAGTGTGAAACAGTGCCTGACACATTGTAAATACTGAATTTGCAATTATTGTCTCATTTAACTTTATAGTTACCTTCTGATATAGCTATTCTTTAATTGAAGAAACAAGAGTCACAGATGGTTCAAGTAGCTTGACAAACTGTTAAATAGTCCAAATTCCCAAATCATACTTGTGGCTTTGAAATTATACCAAAAAATTCCTTTATCTCCACCCCCCATAATTCCAATCATTGGCTATACATTTAAAACTAAATTTTATATAATGCTACTGTAAAGCCATGGAAAATAATTTTAGAAATTACATAATTGTCTCTCTAAAATGTGAAGTCCTACATGGGGTAAACTATGAATCACAATCCATGTGATGGCAGTGAGTGGGTATGTATCTATATGTAATGGATGAATTTCAGATCTCTCATAGCTCAGCGGTGTCTTACAACAATTTTGATTGGTACAGTGGACTTTTATGTCAAGAAAATGTGACAAACAAGTAGTGGGGTCACCATAATTCTCACTATCTCACTGAATGTGTGGTTTGAACAGAATTTTTTCATCATCTCTTGAGTTGACATTTTGAAATAATGGATCCATGTAGAGATGACAGAAGGTCAAACACTTGATGTCCCTCATGGGACTCCCATTTGTTTTTTGAAGGATCTAAAATATTTAGTATTATCTCACTTACAAAGCTTCTTCTTTGTCCTTCCCATTCTAATTTTTGTTCCTTCCTATTTTCACGAGATAAACACCTACAACTCAAATCAAGTGTCTTTTTTGTAAAACCTGTACTTGGGTTGGCATTGGGAGTACCAAGCAGTTAGTAGCATAACAGATAAATTGTATACAAAGCTCTGTATTTCTATACCAGCAGCAACTTTCAGCAATCACATGCCATTTTCTTTCTTGGCATAACACGTCTCTTTATAAACTGTGTGCTGGCTGGAAAATTCGAAAGAACATTCTGCTCTCCTTAGTAGAGGAGAATATGAAAAATACAGTCCTAATTCTCAGACACACCATGAAACTCACTGTAAGAGGGAATAAAACTGCCATAATCTTCTGACGGGGCTTCCCATTAGGTGGGTCTTTAAAAGTCTGTAAATCCAGAGTTATTTTGCCTTGGATGAAGAGAGCTTTCGCGGGATTCTCCACCTTTCCTAAGTATTGTATTAACCTTCTCAGTACACTGCACCCCAATAGAATTTCACTGAACTTTGATAAAATACTAATATACTAATATCTCTTTCATTCCAACTGGTATTCAGACCTCCTTCCTAAGCATCTACTTTATTAGAATTTGTCTCCAACTGATTACACCTTCAAGATGTATTTTATAATTTTGATATAACAAAATTGTGATACTTTTCGGGATATAAAAAAAAAAAGATTTACTTCATGCCAGAGAGAAATTACTTCGATTATTAAATATATAGCTTAAATAAAATGGAGACGCTGCAGGATTTGTGTGGGTATGTACAGAAGCTTGTGCACACATAGACACAAGTCATCAGATAGCTTGTCTGAGCAGAGGGATGAGACTAGTGTCCATTTGATGGATGGAGTTAGCTGTTGCCCTTCTCACGATGGATTTAAATTGGTGAGTTGATTAAACAGATGTGTGCAACTAGGTAGCACACTTTTATTGTCTGTATATTTGCATTAAATAATTCTAGTGAATAAAGTTCTGAAATCTTTTGTTATCTAAGCTTAAAACCGCCTGTGTGGAAAATGAGCGATGGATATTGTAGGTGCAGTGGACTGGGGTCACCTGGAAGAGGAGAGCACCATTGATTGATGAGAAACAGCATACTCTCAGGAAGAAGGCAGTCCAATAAGTTAGGTATTAGGTAGAATCAGCATTAGATTGACCTGCCTGAGTGGATACTTAATATTCCCAAAGCTTAGGACGGCTTCTGGAATCTAGCCCGAAACCATAAGAATCAGTTTGAATCTCTAGAATTCAGATTCTGACTTCATGGGATGAGAAGTACCCACTCTGTCCTTATTAAACTTTGGCAGCAAGGGTGTTTTGAACTTATCTTAGTGAATAGCTTAGCTGAGCATGTTTTGTCTTAAATATCAGGTTCTTTTCAAAATGAGTCTAAGTGTAGCCAGCCTCAAGATACAGAAATTTGAGGGTCTGATTAAAGGCTATGTTAGGTCATATAACATGTTCACGATGAACGTCTCTATACCATACCATGTGCTTTGATGCTAAGTATTGAGGAATTAACGTAACAATTACTTATATGCTCTAATATGTTTGGTGATATGACCCCATTCAAATTACATTACTCACAATAAATATTTTTATTATATTATTTCTCCAAGTAGTTTTGGTTTTCATACTGTTTATGCATGTGTCATATAATCAGATTTTTCTTTCTCAATTGGTATTGAGAATATTGGTGGCAATGAAAGCTATGAATGTTCCAAAGTACTTAATGATATATATATATATATATATATATATATGTGTGTGTGTGTGTGTGTATTTGAGTTTACAATACACTTAACGTTAGACATTTGAAAATGCCTTTAAATTTTTTTAAGGTCTCTAAGGATGAGTCATTTAAGGAAAGTATGAGGCATCTACAAGACAGAAACTTGATTGAAAAAGAACAGAAGTTGTAAAAAAATGCGTTCAAGTTCTTAGAAACACTTTGCAAGATAATATGTGTATTCAGTATATACAACTATGTGTGTATATTCTTAAAATTAAGAATATGTTAACAGTCCTCTATAAATGGAAAGGGAGAAAATGAGTAAAGCATACACTTTATCTAAGAAGATCCATGATTGGCAAATAAGTACCTGAACATCTGTAAACCTTGTTTTTATGTGGCATCGAGTCTATTCCAACTCATCGTGATTCCATATTAAAAGTCCCCATAGAGTTTCTGCGTTAGGACAGGTTGTCTAGAGAAACAAACCCTGTAACACTCCTATATGTATATGAAATGACTTTATATAAAGAAGTAATTTTATACCCAGAAGGCCGTCCCAGTCCATTTTCAGTCCCTGAGTCTGCTGGGAGCTGAAGCCTTCTTTGGACTTGGGTAGCTGCAGGCTGACGATGGAGAATGGCAGCCCAGGACACAGGGAAGTCACAAGCCCGTGGATGCAGACTCAAGGTCTGTGGGGGTGTGGGGACTCCCATGGAAGTAGACACAGCTTTCCAGAAAGAAGGACGGTGAAGAATCAGAGAGAAGTTCTCACTGCCACCCTTATTAAAAGACCACACCCTCAGGGAGACATCACCTGGCTACCACCTCACTGACAGTACCAAACCTGGCATAAACTCCTAACCATCACAGTGCCCTAGGCTATAATGTAAGAGAATATCCTGCAGGGGGCTTGGAGTTGGCATCAACTCAAGAGCAATGAGAGAGAGAGAGAGAGAGAGAGGTATTGCAAACCTGGAGTCATTATGGAAGCAAATGCTATTACATCTTTATCTCACTGAGTGACCGATGAGTTCAAACTGTTAGCATCTCAGTTTGTAGTCAAACACTTTAACTGCTGCTCATCCAGGGCTTCCATTGTAGCAAAGCCTACAATAAAATACATTTCAGCCGCTAACTGGAAAGAGCAAATGATAAGTATGGAAAACATTAATATGCACAAAGTAATGTTCTTCATTGAAAAAGAGCAAAAAAGGGCATATTCAATGATTACATGTATTTTTAAAATCTACAGAAACTATAGAAACAGAAAAGCAGCACAGTACTTGTCACTGACTAGAAGAGTGGGGAGAGAGAGGAGGAGGTTTTATAAAAGGTTAGGAGGAGACTGCTGTGAGTGGGTGACTGAGGTTTTTTGGAAGCATGTAGGTAAATGGATGTGAGCATTATATTGTCCAATAAAATACATGAATATACAAGAACTTTGAAAAGTTCACGGAGAAATAATGAATTTTTCCATGAGCTTTTTGAATCCTCCTTGTACATACACATTTATCTGAACCTAACTACTGTAAATGAAACACATTTAAACAGAAAAGTGAAATAGGATAAATTATTACTAAATATCTTTTTGTTTTGTTTTGTTTTTTGGGCATCACTGCTCGCTGGTGGTGGGAGTAGGAGGCCCAGCCCCACTGCTGGAATTGAACCTCCATCCCAGTGGGCCGCAGTCCCGTGCACAACCACTACGCCACCGGGACTCAGCCCTGCTAAATACCTTAATATATGTATTCATGCTCTGGTTGAAAAGATATATGTTGTATGCTATAAATTAATAGAAAATAGCTACGTAATATATGAAAGAGAACAGAATGATAAAGCTGTCTATTAATTTTACATATACAAATATCAAGCACATATTATGTGAACACGATTTAAGTGCAGTTCTGTGGACTATGTAAATTGACTCTTCTGACCACAGTACCTATAAATCTTACAAAGCAAAATCTATTTATCATGTGTCTAGGTAAGAAGGTCTGGGGTGAGACTGAAAGAATTATGTGGTTCAGCTGTGAGTGGTTGCTAACAAGGTTAATTGTGATTGCCACCCTCACAGGTGAGTGAGTTTGTAGAATAAGGTGAGTTTATAGAATAAACTTGCTTAGAAGCAGTGTGGGGGCAATTTTACTCCCCAAAAGAAGGCACAGAACTGACATACAATCGTTAGACCCAAATATCCCTGTACTTTGAGCCTTCTTGGGTGAGGAGACAGCTGTGATATCAGAAGAGTGACTGAGAAGTGTTAACCAAGAAACCAAGATCCAGAGGATGAGACCAAGCAAGTATGTCTGAATACCTTCTGAGAGGAGGCTGGCTTGTGGAATGGGATTCGTCCCAGAACTTATCTAGGAGAGCTAGATTTGCTTACCCCTGGAGCTAGAGCTTTGGGCCAGCCCAGGAGGTGGAGAGCAAAAGATGAAAATTCTCAGAAATGGACCAATAGGCACTATCATGATAAAAGAAGAAATTTTTGAAGTTGGCAAGGATAATGTCCTGCTTGAATTCATAATCATCGCTCAAGGAGGCATCAGTTAAGACATCAAAAAGATATTACATTAGATAAATCTGCTGCACAATACTTCTATAGAGTATTGAAGAGCAAGGGCTGATGACTAAGGTGTGCCTGACCCAAATGAAGGCATTTTCCATGGCACTATATACATGTGAAATTGGACCTTGTATTAGGAAGATTAAAGAAGAATCTATACAATTCGATTGCAGTGCTGGCAAAGAATAGTACCAGTACCATCGACCAGCCAATCTGTTCTGAAAAAGTGTGGCCAGGGCTGAGGCTCGGTGGTGTGGTGGTTGTGTGCGGGACTGCGGCCCACTGGCTTGGCAGTTTAAATTCAGCAGCAGCTCTCCTGGAGCAAGGCTGGGCCTCCCACTCCCACCAGAGGGCAGTGATGCCTCCTCCCCACCCCCACCCACCCCCCAAAAAAAGACAAAGTGTGGCCAGAGTGCTCCTTAGAGGAAAGGATCCCCAAACTTCATCTTACTTCCTTGGGGCATATTGTCAGGATAGATCAGGCCTGGGAGAAGGACATCATGCTTGACAAAGTACCTGGGCAGCAAAAAGAGGAGGCCTTCATGGAGATGGATTGACACAGTGGCTGCAACAATGGCCTCAAGCCAAGTGATGAAGAAGAGTGAAGAGTCATGATGATGGCCCAGGTCTGGCCAGTGCTTTGCTCTGTTATGCACAGGGTGCCTACGGTCAAGAACCAACCAGTGACACCTAACAACACCATCTTTAATTAATTCCATACTTATTCCATCTGTGAGTTCTATGTGGCCATTACAATGAATTTTTCAGCCCTGCTGAGGAACACGGAGTATATGGGAAGAATGACTGGGATCAGAATTGATAGGAAATGTGAAGGCTGTGAAGAAGTTGGACCTTAGTCTCTCTGAAATTGGCCTTGGGTAGAGTTCTTTGCTATGGTAGCTAACATTGGGCTGCTATCCATAAGATTGGTAGTTTCAAACTACAGGCCACTCCTTAAGAGAAAGATGGGGCTTCAAATTCCAGTCTGGAGACTGCAGGGCTAGTTCTACCCTGTCCAGACAGTCCACAGGTGTCAGAATTGACTGAATGGCAGTACGTTCAGTTTGGTTTTTAGAGGTTATGCTGATTGCAGTGACTTTCCTTCCCTGTAACAAAGTTAAAGTAGGTCACATACCACCCCCTTGTAACTTAATAATGTATAATGGTCAGCATATATTGTCATTATTGTTTATGTATAGCAAGCATAAGTACAACAGCACCAAACACTTCTCCCTCCTGTGCCCTCCTCAAAAGCGCTGCTGTTTAAGCTCATTTTTCGTGAGTCTATATAGTTTATTAAATATATGTAGCTTATCAAAATGTATTGTACATTGTTGAACATCTGGTGAAACAAATATATTGACTCACTTAGCTAATAGACATTACAAATGCCTTTCTCCCTTGTTACTTTCACTACAGAAGCCAGAAAAAATACTGGCTCTTTTAACACCCCTTGAATCTTAGGAGTTCTAATCAGCTATTCTAGTGAGTGTGACACAAGTGCCAGCCTTTGGAGAACTGCTGGAACATTTTACTTTTCCTGATAAAACAAAGACAGCATTTGTTTCCAAATCCCACACTACATCTTGCTATGAATGTTAATAAACTACCTCTTGCTGGGGAGGTTATTTTTGCAGTGATATAGTAAAGGAAATGTAGTTATAGATATGCTAGTCCCAACATCTTTGAGAAAGTTAAAAAGCCCCAATGCCCATTTATATCTATATCTACATTTATATAATGATTATCTATAAAAGGATTCAGAAAACTCATGGAAAGAGTTCATTACTGTTTGATTTCATTTTCCACAAACTTTTGAAAAGTTAACCATTCGGCTTTATGAAGCCAAACACATTCATTGTGTAAGCCTCATGTGTGTCCAAAATTTTTTGCTGACCCGGCTATGAAAGATGTTTATTACCTTGATTTTCAACATCTTGGAATCTGAGAGCGGTAACAAAAACTACAGAAAGTCTGAGCGCCATTTGCTTTGAGAAGATGAAGACGGGTTTTTCCCATCTTGCAAGATGGCAGGTGGAAAGAGGCGGAGAAGAAGCCACACACCAAGAACAAGAAGCCCCAAGTCAAGAAAGAAGATGTCAGTGGCCAAATTCGGAAGGCGAAGATCAAGGCGAAACGCTCAAGAAGGGGAAACCCCACTGCAGCCGAACCCCGTCCTTGTCAGCGGAATTGGCCAGCATTTCCACTCTCTCACTTAGTCCTGAAAGGCCATGGAAAAGAGGAAGTATTCGGTGGCCAAATCCAGGGTGGTGAAAGAAGGAGACGGCCCTGGTTACTATCCCAAAGTCAGCTGTTGGTGACAAGAACAAGCGGTGGAGCTGCGGAGAAGGTCCAGGTCTTTCCCTACGAATTCGCGACTCAGCAGCTGGGAACCACGGCAAAAAGCCCTGGAGTCACACACCAGGTGACTGTGCGCCATCACCATCCCGGGGATCATCCTCACAGGTGCCACCGTGACAAGAAAGCGGTGTCCCTGGAATAGCCAGACAGTGGCTTGCTGCTTGTGACTGGACCCTCTCCCTCAAACGAGTTCCTCTTCCTGGCACACACAGACGTGTCATCGCCACCTCCACCAAAATTGTTACCCAGGGTGTGAAAATCCCCAACCATCCCACGGATGCTGACTTCACGAAGCAGCTGCGCAAGCCCAGGCACCAAGAAGGCACCGAGAAAGAGAAGTATGAGATCACAGATGGGCGCAAAAATCAAAGCTGTTCCGCAGCTCCAAGCCTCCTTGCATGCTACCTTTGCGCTCACAAATGCGATTTATCCTCTCAAACTGGTGTTCTAGGATTCATTCAAAAAACCTAATTAAATAACACAAAGATCTACCAAAAAAAAAAAAGACAGAAAAGAGATGAAGACTCTGGTAGGAAAGCATTCTGATTCCTCAATAAAGAAAATGTAAAGAAGCCCTCCTGGATGCGGAAAGAAGAAAGGGGGACATATTGAGGTAGACAAAGAGGAAATTGGCATGCTAGCTTCCAAGACGGGTTTCCTGCTAAAATGCACTGCAGCTGCTGCTTTCAAGAGCCATGTTTCCGCTCCCCATTTCTGTCCACCTTAGTTCAGATCCCGTCTGCAGCTGCGTGAGTATCACACGGACTGCTTTCTTCTCTTGCTCACTTACCCTTCCCCCGACATTTCTGTTGTTTGAACACCTTTAACATAAGTGATATCATTTCCTTCCCCCTTGTTTACATGTTGCATTAGCTCCTGGTTTAAGTTTTCTGTGGGGCATATACGATGTACATTATTCTGTACATGTGCCTAGAAAGTATGAAGATGAAAAGAGGAGGCAAGTTAGGCATCTAATAATCTCAGCTTTTTAGAACGAAACCTGCATCCTCGGAAGGGAAGAATATACAAGTGAAAATTGACAAACAATCCCACCTCCCACTAATGCTTTTTGAACAGCTCACATATTGAGTGCAAGACCTATTCACTTTAATTCTTTTCTGAAAGTGTTTCAAGAAGAAAAGAGACGGTGGGCAGGATAGAAAAGGGAAAGAAAACATCGCTGGAGTCTTTTTCCTGAATGGCATTAAGCTCTCAGTGTCTGTGGCGTGTGAAAATGAATCTGACATGGTTTATTACAGAAGCCATGCAATAACTTCGTGCAGGTTAGAAGAAAAACCTGGCTTGTGTGTTGATGTTGATGAAAGCATTTATATGAGAAAAAGCCAAGCACTCCCTGGTGTAATGCACACTATGATCTATTGTTGGCACTGAAACCTCAGCTGTGAGCAATTAGGGATCTGGAGAACAAAATCATTTACTCTGGACTTCATGCAGATGCTTCAATTTTGCAAAAGTCTTTTCCCATTTGACTGTAAAAAATCTAGGGAGGTGTTCAAGGAGAGCAAAGTATGGAAAATGGCACTGAACAGAAGAGCACATGTACTTGTGATGGGTTAAAAGACAGGTTCAGCAGAGCTTTGGCCTTCATCACCTATTCTTGGATTAATGTGCATTCAAGGGTAAGGGATCAAAATTAAGTAAATAACCAAGCTTTGATATTCTGTGTTTCTGGTGGATGGATCGTAAATCAGACTTTGAATATGGAAAAAGAGACTAGTCACTCTGGAAGTTATTAGCTAGAAGTCTTAATGATAACTGGCTACGTACTATCAGAGAGCATTATCAACCTCCTTTACTTTCATGTTGGCTTGACTACACTGTCATTTTATTTATAATTCAGCAAATCTATGAGATAACTAGTGATATTTGTTTTTATAAAAAGAATGTGATAGCTAAGGCTTATTTTGTCAGCCTAGCTGATAAACACATGTGGGATTAATTGAAGAGCAGAGAGATAAATGGCTCGGTGAGCCTTGTCTCTTGTTCTCTGATGATAAGACCAGTGTATGGCTGTCTTAGCTAGTTCTTTGTCATCTGGCAAGGCCCACTTACTGCAAGACAACCCTGAAAAGTCACATGGATCTACCATGATGCAGCACTGGGGGCTGGAGAAACCGTGGGGAGACCCGAGCCAGCACTCAGATGCTTACATGCCCACTGATTTAGCATTCCTCCTGTAATTGGCATCACTTTATGTGTTTTGTGAGCTTGAGGATGACTTTTTACATTGGTATTGGTTTTATGGGCTTGGAAAACTGGGTTGGGCTGTTTTGTTAGTGTACATTTACCTTTAATATAAAACGCTCTCCTAGATATACAAGAGTTTCTGTGGCTTGGTTTCTCTAGTCTACTCAGACTCACACATGATAGATGTGCACATTTGGAATGTGTGTTGATGTATATCTCTTCATGTCACTGTTGTAATGGATTGTAGAATCAAGCTTTACTCCCAGTGACCACATTCAGAGGCTGTTCTTCCTTTTCGTTTTTCTAATCATTGGTCCTGGCCCCCTGTGTTAATTGTGTTTGAATTTGTCTTATGGAGCTGAAAGAACTCAAGGAAAAAAAAATCAATTCTCAGGTTGCAGTTTTGAGAGATTCTATAAGCAAAATACTGAATGATGAAGGAAGCATCAAGATAAGATGGAAAGAATCCACAGAGTTACTGTGCCATAAAGAACTATCCGACAGGCCACCCTTTCAGGAGGTAGCCTATGAGCAAGAAACAATGGTGGCGAAGGAAACATTGCAAACTTCACTGAACATATTAACCACAAACAAGGCTGTTGGAAATTGACCGAATACCCACTGAAAACGCACTGGAAGCACTCACTTGTCTATGCAAGAAACATCAAACACCATTTGTACAACTGACTGTAAGAAATCCGTGTTTCTTCTCATCCTAAAGAAAGGAGACCCAATGATAGAATGTCACCATGGCTATCACCCACAAGTAAAATGTTGCTGAAGATTACCCAACAATGGTTGCAAGAGTCCATTGGCAGGTTGCAGAAACAGTGGAAGTTAACTTGGAGTAGCAACGTAGAGATAAAAATCACGTTGCATTAGGCAAGTCTGCTTCAGAAAATCCTTTTAGAGTACTGAAGAGCAAGGCTGTTACTTTGAGAACTAAGGTGATTCAAGCCCTGATGTTCTCCATTGCATCATATACATGTGGATGTTAAACACTGAATAAGGAAGACCATACAAGAATCAGTGTGTCTGAATTGTGTTGCTGGAGAAAACATTTGAAAGTACCATGAGTTACTAAACAGACAAACCAATCTGTATTGGAAGACATAGGTTCAGTCCTCCTTAGAGGCAAGGATGACAAGACTTTGTCTTCCACAGTTTGGATACATAATCAGGAAAAAAAATGCTGCTTTAATGGCTTCAGGCATAGGAACAGTTGTGAGGACAAAATGGGACCATGCAGTCCTTCACTCTGTTATGCATAAGGTCTTTAAGGGCCAGAGCAGACTACATGACACCTAACAAGAATAATGATCACATAGGACAAAAGAGAATTGTCCTATACTATTTGCTAGGCTGTAATCTTTAGGGGAATATTGTCAGGCCTTTCTCTTGGTGGGTGGGTTACAATAGCCAACATTTTGGTTAAGCAGTTAAACACAATCATCGTGCACCCAGGGTTCCTGTCATCTCATTCGGGGTACACTGCTTTGTTTTGGCATTTCCTTGCTATTTAGGATCCAGTCTGTTCTTAGAGAACTCTCACTCCAATGAAAGAAAAATGAGAAAATCTAACAAAAATGACAGCATTTATTCAGCACTTAATAGCTGGAATGATAATACATTCTTTTCAGAAAAGGATCAGGAATCATCAGCTTTATAGGAATAAAGAAAGTCTCAATGGAGTTAGTACTACATGACACAAATATTGGGGCAAAAGTTTGAAATCATCTTATCCTCACTCACAGTAAATGATAGACTAGAAAATATTAAGAAATAAAGAATGTTGAAAGGATACATACTATTCCTGCTTTATCTTTTATCCCTTACAAATTTCTTTCCATTTTTAGTTTAATTGCATGATTTATCCATCTGCAACAGGGTTCAATCATGGTGGTCCTGCTTCTCAATCGAGATATCATCTCATTGTTCTTTAATTTCTGATTCGTGATTAATTTATAACTTACACACATGTCTTTAAATTCTATCTTTTTTTTTGTGGTGGCCAGTGACCTCAAGTCTTTATTGACCTCTCTTTCCCTGGGGCCCCCTGGGTCTGCGGCCTCAGCATCTCAGGACCTTGGTGTCGTTGAACTCAGACACCACTTTCCCGTCCAGGATCTTGTGGGTGCTGGTCTTGTGGATGGTCTGCATGGAGTTGCTGGTCTCCAGGGCATCCACCAGGTTGAAGTCCTCCCCATCTTTGAGCAGCTGGCGGTAGGTGGCAATCTCAGCCTCCAGCTTGACCTTGATGTTCAGCAGGGCCTCATACTCCTGAGCCTGCCACTGCCCCTCTGTCCGGGTCTGTGCCTGTTCTGACTCCAGGTGCATCAGGACCCCACTGAGCTGCTCCATCTGCGTGATATAACGGGCTTCCACTTCCCTCCAAGCTGGTTTTCATATTTCTGCTGGCTTCCAGTTCAATCTGCAGCGACTGGACCGTACGGCTCAGCTCCTGGAGCATTGTCTCAGCCTCCCGGATCTCGGCGGACTGCGTGGTGACCACAGTGGTGCTCTCCTCTATCTGCTGGAACCAGTACTTGCCCAGTTCCTCTCGGTTCTTCTGGACCAACTCGTCATACTGGGCCCGGATGTCCGCCATGATCTTGCCGAGGTCGTGCGATTTGGGGGCATCCACCTCCAGAGTCAGTCCGGGATTGGGGATCTGGACCTGCAGACCCTTTACTTCCTCTTCGTGGTTCTTCTTCATGAAGAGCAGCTCCTCGTTGAGGGCCTCGATCTCCGTTTCCAGCTGCAGCCGAGTGACGTTGGTGTCATCGATGACCTTGCAGAGCCCGTGGATGTCGTTCTCCACAGACTGGCGCATGGCCAGCTCTGTCTCATACTTGACTCTGAAGTCATCCGTGGCCAGCCGGGCATTGTCCACGGAACTGGCGAAGATCTGCGCCCTCAGCGCCTCGATGATCTTCAGGTAGTGGCTCCAGCCCCTGACCCGGGGTCCTCTCTTGTCCATGTGCTCCCGGATCTTGCCCTCCAGCAGCCGGTTTTCCATCTCCAGGCTCTTCCCTCTCTCCAGGTAGGAGGCCAGCCGGTCGTTCAGGTCTTGCTTGGTCTCCTTCTCACTCCGGATGCCCTCCAGCCCCGCCAGACCTCCCACCAGACCCCCAGCCATGCCCCCTCGCCAGCCACCGCGGAAGCTGCTGGAGCAGGACGTGGAGATCCGAGAGCCCGAGCCCCCCGCGCTCGCATAGACGCTGGCTACGCTGCTGGCCGGCCGCACCCGGGGCGTCCAGACGGAGCCCACCACGCAGTGGTTGGTGGAGAAGGCGGTGGAGCCCGTGGTGAAGCTCATGCTGTCGGAGGATCTGGTGAGAGGTAGGGACAGAATCTTCTACTTTTTTTGGATAAATTCTATTTTCTACAAATATTTTTCATAGCTCAATTTAAAAGCACAAATTAAAGTTAATCTATATTTTAAATTGCCTCCTTTCCCACATATGTAACACAGTACATAGGGTTTACGCAACCGTGTCATTAACTTAGGGACCTCAGTGGCACTGTGGCGAAAGGGCTCAACTGCTGACCCAAAGATTGCCCGTTGTGATGCAGGCCCCTCTTACTATTTTTTAAATTCGAGTTGTACCATTTAAGCCCCAATGACCATTGTTGTGACGGCCTCTCGCTGCAGAGTGGCAGGGCATTAATCTCCTAACTGCAAGGCAAGCAGTACCAAATCACCAATACGCTTTGCAGGAGAAAGGTAAGGCTTTTTACTTCTGTGAAGTGTGTCTTGGAAACTCCCAGCGGCAGTTCTACCCTGTCCTATATGGTCACTTCTGATGTGGCATGAACTCAGTGGAGGTCAGTGTGTTTGTTTGTTTGGGGATCATTATAACAGCTGGCATTATATTATTGGTCTTTCCCCCTTTTCTTCCTTATTCTAAATAGACATGACTGAATGAGTTGTTTTCATGTGGGTCTAATTAATCAAGGCAGAAAAATGTAAAGGCTGAGACTATATTTGATCAACATGGAAGTATTATGGCCAGTCCTGTCAATGAATTTAAGCTCATGACGTCCATCATAACACTGCCTGAAACCTTTTTGCATAAAGCGAGAGCTGTGACTACTGATGTGTAACCTCATAAGAAAAGAGGGCAAAATTGATGTCAAAAGATATGTAGAGTGGCCAAATGCTGTTCCGTTTCCAAAGATTAGGCAGTCATGCTTATCAGTCCCTAATAGTACCAGTAAAATTACAGAGTTAGTCAAATGTTATATTCATAAAACATAAATTTAATGAAATCACCATTCTGCAACCATCAGTGATTAGTTTGTTCCCATGAGACACAGAAAATAAGCAATCTACAAGATGCGAATGTCTAATGAAGGATATAGGAGGAAATTTGTTTATGGAGCAATTCAACATGAATCAACAAAGGATGTTTAAGAGTAAAATACAGTGGTTGAAATGCATGGTCACTTGTGTCAAATTCAAATGCTTAACTGCAAATTTGATTGGCAAGGTCTTGCAGGATAAATTTGCAGATGGGATGATGAGGTTTATAGAGTCAGTTAAGAGCTCAAGTCTCAGACAAGCATCTTCATCCAAGTCATGAGACTTGGAAGTCGTATTTTCAGGGTGGTGAAAGTCAAGTGAGAATATGTATACATATATATATATATATATATATATATATATATATGAAATTCCTGCATTATAGTAGAGTGCTAAATAAAAGTCAGTTTTCTGTCTTTCCTTTTTAGCTCAAAATCCCTCCTACTAATTGGAAACATATTATTCTTAAGGACTCTGGAACAATTCACTAACTTTTGCCTGTTTAATTAAGTAACTAGGTAATTAGAGAAGCTAAATCCACCAGAAGTAATTAGGAGAGAACAATGTGATAAAAATTCCCAACATCCAAGGTAATTGTGCACTGAGGCAAACCAGAGTAGAGTCTAAGGTTTATACATTGAAATGTAAGCATAGTCCCTTTTTAATGCATTTCAACAGGGGGAAGAGGGGAGTGACAATCAGACTCCAGATAGTGACCATTGTGGATATGAAAACGTGCACTCTCAAAAGTGGAGGGAGGTAGACTGTGTCTGCAGGGAAGAGTCGAATCTAGACTTTTTGCCAAGCACTGAATCAGTAGAATTCTGGACAGAACACTTTGACATAAATATATTCCCTCTACATTTGGTCAGATGGATACCAGACAGCAGAGAAGAACACCATGCTCGGTTAAGGGCAGGGGCAGTAAAGGAGGTGAAGGCCCCCATGAGATGGGCAGACACTGGCTGCATCCCGGGGCTCAGGCCCAGGCACCATTGTGAGAAAGGTGCAGGACCATGCAGTGTTTCATTCTGCTGTGCATGGGGTCTCTGGGCGTCAGAGTGACTCACCTAACAACAGCAAATAAGCATCAGTGGGCTAATTTATTTGATGCCTTCAAATTGATTCCCACTCATAATTCTGCATCACAGAAAAAAATTGCCCAGTCCTTCCCCATGTACATACATGTTCCCATGTTTGAGCCTGTTGTTGGAACCATGGTGTCAGTTCATCTCAGGGAAAGACTTCCACTTATCCACCCCTCTCGCTATTGTACCAAGCCTCGGGTGGATCCTTATCCAGAAAGTGCTTGCTTCCGATAATATTCCCGAAGTACCTCGAATGGAATCTCCTGATACATGCTTTGAGCGTGCACGTTGGCTGGGCTTCTTCCAACACAGATTGACTCTTTCTTCAGGTCATGGTGATCTCAACCTTCTTCCCAACACTGCATTTCAAACTGTTAGAAATCAGTGGTTCAACTTTCCTTTTATCCAGACATGAGGTGATTGAAAATACCGTGGCTTGTGCCAGGTACACTTTAGTCTTCAAAGTGATGCGTTTGCTTTTAAAACACCTGAAGAGATTATAGTGAGAGGTTGAGACTGAGCCACTGGAAGGAGACAGAGCTCAGTTAGGGGTAAAATGCAAATATATAGGTTTTATTGGAGGTAATGAAGGAGCTTGGGGAAGGAAAGGGACAGCAGAGAAAGAGACAGACAGACAGGGGCATCTTGAGCTCCTGGGCGGTTCCGAAGCTAAGCGTTAGACCAGGGAAGCCGCACCCGGTATTGGGGTGGTAGGACATATATAGCGTCTGAGTTACAAACATGTGGGCTAAGAAAAGAAAGGGGAAGTTTCCCATGCTGCGTTTGCAAGTCCTGGGCTGGGAGATGACCTATGAGCAAATCATCCCCTTTCATAGACTTGCTGCCCAGAATGTCAGAAGGGGAGCGCGTGAGATGCCAGAGGCAGGGCTGACAAAGTTCAGCGAGTTGTTCATCTCCTTCTTGGGAGGCCAGTGCAAAGGGCGGCAAGGGGCTGCTTGGTCCAGGGCGCTGCCTCGTCCGATCACAGCCCATACATATAGCAGCATGTCTACCAATAAAACCAATCATTTGATTTCTTGACTGCTGCCTTCCTGAGCATTAATTGTGGATCCACCTAAAATGAAATCCATGCAGTTAGCAATCCAACACTTACCTGCTAATGCTACCAGGACTTTTATGTGGTTAGTGATTAATGGGACTTAATTAAAACTACAAATAATAACATCAATTAGTAAGATTCCTCCTTGTTCTGTTACATCTGTATATGAAAACATAAAATTACATCATGTCACAAATGCTTTAATATTCAACTCAAAGGACATTTTTAATACAGTGTAATTATCATGGCTAGCAAATGAATGATTCTTTAATTACTCTAAACATCCCTTACATCAGCAAATTTTGCTAATTTTTACAAAATAGGAGTATATTTACTTTTTTTGGAACAGGGTATTAAAACCCCTAGCATTAAAACAAAATGTGATACAATGGATAGCTTTTATGTAGCCTTTCTTGCCATGGTCTTTTATCTAGGTTAATGAATGGATGGTTATGTAAACAAGATCGGAACCATTTTAATGTAAATTATAGATGATTTGGCATTTTTCCCTACAGGATATATTCACAATGCCATTTCAGAAAAATTCTCCAACACCTTCAGGGTACTATGAATTCAACTAAATTTATACATAATTTCTGATATCATTCTAATATTATTGAATTATCATTTTATTGTTTCTGTGGTATCATCATTACTATCGATGGATGAAAGAGCAGGGAGGAATGTGCTGACCAGTGAGTGATCAAAAAAATCCATGCACAAAAATTTGCCTTTAATCTTTGGTACCATAGAATCCTCAAATATATATATATATATTAGGAATAGACCTATTCTTTTTTAATAGACCTATTCATTTTATTAGGGGCTCCTACAACTCTTATCATAATCCACACATACATCCACTCTGTCAAGCACTTGTGTACGGCTGTTCCCTCATTGTTCTCAAAACACTTGCTTTCCACTTGAGGCCCTGGTATCCACTCCTCAATTTTTCTCTCCCCTCCCACTCCGCCCTCCCCCAGGAACTCCTGATAATTTACTAATTATTGTTATTTTGTCTTATCTTACACCATCTGATGTCTTTCCTCACTCACTTCTCGGCTGTCTGTCCCCCAGAGAGGAGGCTATATGTAGATCCTTGCATTCTATTCTTCTTCCCTCTACCCTCCCATTGTTTCCCCTCTCACCACTGGTCCTAAGGAGTTCTTCTGGCCTGGATTCTCTGTGTTTCCAGGTCCTATCTGTACCAGTGTACATCCTTCAGTCCAGTGGATTTGTAAGGTAGAACCGGACTTATGACAGTGGGGGACGGGGAAAGTATTCAAGAACTAGAGGAACATTGTATGTTTCATCATTGTTACACTGCACCCTGACTGCGTCGTCCCCTCCTTAGGCCTGCTGTGAGGGAATCTCCAGTTGCTTACAGATGGTCTTTGGGTCCCCACGCTGCACTCCCCCTCATTCATACTGATATGATTTTTTATTCTTTGATGCCTGATATCTGATCCCCTCCCCACCTCTTTATCACTCAGGCCAATCAGCTGTGCTTCTTCCTTATGGGCTTTGTTGCTTCTTGGTTAGATGGCCATTTGTTTATCTTCAAGCCATTACGGTCTCAGACTATACATCCCCTGATAGCTGGGCATCATCAGCTTTCTTCACCATATTTGCTTAGGCACCCACTTTGTTTACAATGATTGTGTTAGGACAGGCTGTTCTTAATATAATCGTGCTTCTTTTATGAATAGATATGAGGCAAAACTCAAAATGCTGGAAAAGGAGATAAATAAATAAGTGCATTTAATTCTATATATTATATCAAAAACCTTTATAATTGGAGGAAAACCACTAAGCAAACTGAACACAGATATTGAACTTTTCATGGGTGAGGGAATAGAAGGAAATAGAGAGGAAATTGTTTAGTAGATTGTGGGGGTATATGGAGGGGATAAATATTGATTGCTTGTGTAGAAGTGTCTATCTATTGATTGTTAGATACTTGTGCCCATAACTTTAAGAAGTTACTGCTATATTTCTTGAGAATATACTAATGAATTTCCAAGTTATTTGAAAAAGATTTTTCAATAATGAATCTAGTAATGGTAAAGCATTATTAGAGATAAGTTGAGCTGTTAGCAACAAATTGTCTCCCATGCACTCACTTCTTGAAGAATAGAGGAGTACCCACTTCCTGGAAACCTGGAGAATGAATGAGGGAGATTATAGCCGTTCATTTAATGTTGCATTTCCAGGACTATTTTATGATCATGGTCCAATAAAGGAAGGAAAGGGCAGGTAAACTAATGAAATTTGAGGGCAGAGAAGCTTGAAAAAAGTGGGTTTCTAAAGAAAATGTTAAAATAGAATTTATCTAATATGTTCACACTTAGCAAGGGTGTCCTTTTCATCCCAGCAGATAGTAGCACAATATAATTCCTTAAACATTGTTGGAAGTGGCAGCACGAAGTGATAGCTGTTGATGTATTACACTAATACATTTTTAGAGTGACAGCACTCTTGATGATGTATTATATTAATATTGTAGTTTATCACATGAGCAATACTCTGATGATGCATTACAGCAATATATCATCAAAGCAGTTTTGTTTATTTTCTTTCTCACTAATCTAACTCAAGTTGAAAATGCTGTTAAAAAGAGTAAATCACTCGAGTCCAGTATGGATTTCAATCTGTTTCATAGAAAACAACCTTTTTTGAGAAAGAATAAGACATTTGTAGTTACTATAAAAATATAAATCACTAAAAACTGATCATTTTTTGCTTTATTGCTTAATGTTTGTATCTCATAATCTTGCTTTAAAATCACAATGAATATGCAATAATGTTTTGCTTTATATTTGCAGGGGAAAATTAGATATTCACTGAATCTACACAATATGTTTCATATTAAGAAGAGAAAACACATTTGAGAAGAAACAGTGCTTTATTATGTAATTGAGCACTCTAGTAAATAAAGTGGGATCACATTTTTGTATCAGTTGTCTTGGTTTAAAAGAACCATATGTTGCTATTGAATAATGAGGAGTGAATCTATCTGATAGTGCTTCATTTCATTAGTAATCAGGTCATGTTCTCTAGAAATTATTATGTTATTAAAAGAACTAGAAAGGGTGACTTAATTCTGATTTCTAAAGGAAATTTGAGTTATTTCTGCTATGTTTATTTGTAAGAGGAGGAAGAGGCAATTTAGTATGAGAATTAAAGAAGTTAATTAGTATACATCAATATTGACATAATATTTTTATGTCAATTATTTAAATAATTTAAATAATTATCTATAATAGCTCAAATTGTGAACCAGAAGTCAAAGATATTAGGGGGTAGTTCTAGAATAATTCATAATCATTTGGAATAATTTAGTGTCCTGTCACTGAGTTTTATGTTTATAAACCTAAAAGAGTATCTGTAATGATAAAAAATAGGAATAAACAATTATATATTTTTGTAGGATAAATATTTCTTGAAAAAAGATAATAATTCTTGTTAAAGTCTGTAACCCTTTGTTTCGTTTTGGAACATGAATTTGCTGGATGGTTCTATAGAATTACTGTTGATAATTATAATAATTGCAATCTGATATAATATCCAGTGGTATAAGTCAAAATTAATCTGATGGCAATGAGTTATGAGTTCAACATAGTACGCTGATTCCATTTGTTATCTCGGGAATAATAAGTCTGTCCATAGACACTTGGTAGATTTCAAGATGAAGTTTTTTCTGTTTTAAAGGGTAAAGTCACATATGCATAGGTAATATCCTAATCTAAAAATTAATTATATCTGAGTACTCCTAAAATGGCAATCATCAGATAATTAAAAAGACAATATGAATGATTTTAAAATAAATTTGTTGATAAGAAACTTTGATTAGGTCTGTTTGATACTCACGACTGTTTCTGAAGAGGAGTCGTGGAACTGGAGTGGCCACAGAGTGGGTTGGTAACTTCAAGGTTGGCAGTTTGAAACCACTAGCTGCTCCTAGAGAGGAAGAGGTGGCTTCCTGCTCACATAGCGTGTTTGTCTCAGAAACACACAGGGACAGTTGCTTCTGCTCTGGCCTCGATGCTTGCTGTGGGTTGGCAACTATTCAATAGTTAACTTTGATCATTATTTTGAGAACACTATGCGAGGCTTCTGTATTGCACACAAACCTTATAGGAAAACTAATTTTTATCTGTGCGCTGATAACTACAGAAGTTTTAGAACGTATTTTAGAGGTGTATTACAAAAGGTAATGTATATGATTAAATAGTTTATGTGTTGGGTTAAATTACATTTTGAAAACTCTAAGTTGTTTTGTTTCTTTGTCTCCAAACCCTGACGTTCCGTGAGTGCTGCACATCTTCTATACCTGTATAAAAGAGAGAATTCTTTTTTAAGTTTCTTTAGGAAGGGCCTATATTAGGCATAAGCAAAGGCTAGACTTTAGTGGTTTTGTTAGTCTGGGTAGACGAGGGAAACAAATTCATAGACAAGCATATGGATATAAGGGAAAGGTTTATATGCAAGAGGAATGGAACATTGAGAAAGCATCCCAACCCAGTCCAGCCCAGTCATAAGTCCGATATTAGCCCAAATATCTGATAGCAGTCTATAAAGTCTCTTTCTGACTTACATCTGAAGCACGAGTGATGACACCAGGACAGTCACAGGCCAGGAGGTGCAGAGTCTTATATGTCCGGCGGCAGTAGAAACATCTCAGCATTGGCAGAGGTCTCCCTGTAGCCTCCCAAGTATCTCAGCACTGCCAGGAGTCTCCACATGTCTTCTCTGGCCCCAGAGGTTTGGCTTCATCAGGGCAAGCCCTTGTGGCCGCTCCTCCAGCTCCTCCATTCTCCAGGATTCAGGATAGATTAGCATGCTGTCATCTCATCTTGTCATTAAAGACTCAGTCAAGTCTCTCTTCTCCAATTGGGAAATACTGCAAGACTTCCCAGAATTCTCAGGAGAAAGCCATGCCCACACAGAGGCCTCATTGGCTGCTTCCAGATCAATAGGCTAGACTCCACCCCTATATCCCAATCATGATACTGATATCAAGTACATGACTGCCACAGTGGTCCCACTTTATAAAGGTCATAACATATTACTTTAAAGAGACTTTAATAATAATGAAATCCAAACTCCGTAGATTAAGGAACAAAGCCCTCAAAATGGACTGAACTACAATGGAAATTGGGCTTGTTTTTTATTTCGCTGTATCCCCAAGTAGTGAACATGTAAAAGAAATTTGGCCAACTTAAAATATCTGAAATATTTATACAGATGTAATCAAAGGCCTTGGGGATGGGAGTATATGAAGCAAAAGGGCAGTGAAGGTTTCTATTTAACGTCATTAATAGTTTACATAATGTTTCAATGAAGGACCCTGTCTAAACTGACAAACTAGCGTGTTAGGTGGCATTTGATCCCTAGGCTACAAAGAGTGGAAGGCCACTGGAGCATTGTTTTGTGACCTGTTACTGACTCAGAAAACGAGGGCTCAGCTAAGCTTTTCAAACAGTTACAAACAGAAAGCCAATGAACGAATAGCGGAGCACTTAAAAGTGAACAGTAGACACTGACACTACTCTAGCCTTTCAATACAGAGTCTTTTATTCCACACAATTAAATTACACGCAGGATAGGAGGAAGTGATAAATGTGTCAATAAAGAACTCTTTAGTGACATGTCTCCTGGCGAGGCTCAAAGTATGGCTCCATCTTACATTGCTAGCGATGTACGTGACATTTAAATAGAGCTAAAAGAAAGCATGGGGTGAAAGGCTAGCCCCGTGGTGCTTGGGGAAACCAGACATGACCAACATTGCAGAAGGTGGTCTGCATCAATGACGTTTTGAGACAGAACCCTCCCCTCCTTCGAGTTTGAGAATAGATAGAAGAGGAGAAGCTTCCTCAGTGGGCTTCCTCTGGGAGCTGATTTTGGATCTGTGCTTTCCTAGCTTCTCATTCGGGTGTCCCTTGATTCTGAGCCCCTAAGTGATGCGACCATCTAGGCTATTTTTAGCTCTCCCACAAACTGCCGAGTCTGTAGCCTACAGAGGTCACGCTCTCCTCTAACGATCAACTCACTTAATTTTAAGTGTCTTCTTGAGGCATAGGGAAAGTAAGCTGCTTTATCAATTCTTTTGCCCAAGGATTTCTAAAAATCCATTCTGAATGCAAGTATATTTCCTAAAGGTCACCTACCTACTGGATGACTATGTTCATTCTACTCTAGGATATCTAGAAGTTTTGGCAGACCATTCAGTTCAGCTCAGCAAGTACGGAAACACAAGCATTCTAGCCTGCACTGAAGTCTGCATTTTTCTGGAAATTTTGTTTCAACTGCTTGAAGCTTTGGCCATTTTGATTTTGCAATAAGCACTCGTTTTCATCACACAGAGGATATGAGCACACGGACAGAATTTACCTATAGCTCTGCTCTTGGCTTCTGTCGTGCTCCTGACCCTCGGACTTCAAACTTCTTATTTGAGAAAATGTTCCTAAACTTGATTTACTGCAATGCCAATTACTTGACCACCTTAAAAACAAAACAGCAGCACTCTTATATAGCAGGGCAAACTATATTTTATTGCCATTCATATAGCCACAGCATAAAAGTAGGCCAATTACAGCTTATTGAATTCTTAAATTATACAGAAAATGAAGTGATCAAAACATTGTTTGGGGTTATTGTTAAACTCACTGAATAGAGATGCTGCTGCACATTACTGAACTTCCACATAGGAAAGTACTGCTGCACACCCCCAAAAGACAGAATGATAATAGGGAATTAGAGTGCAGACAATTAAACACACCTGCTGATAATAAATTTGCCTTGGAGTACCTCTAAGTAGCTTTTCTTCTTCTGGTCCCATTAATAGTTGATTTTCTGGTCAGGTGCACTATTGATCGATTTTCACTGAAGCCATTTCTTACCCATTAGCTTTCCAAACTTTTCTTAGCCTCAATTTTCCTCTGATACAAAAGCCTCACAAAATTATAGGAGACTTGTTGCCTAGCAACAATCTCATTCCTAAAACTGTGATGGCTGAGAGTACCATGTCACCTTTTTTTTTTTTTTTAAGTAGAGGTCAGAAGTTTTCATCTTTCCAATGCCTAGGATCTTAAATTATCAATATTCATATTGTTAGTTATGTTCAATTATACCCTTCCCTCTGGACTCCTTTTAATTGTTTCAATTGCATGTAGTTGTGTTGACACAGAATAGTGAATTGTTTGCTCTTTAACATATCCAGAAATTAGGGTCTTGGTGGAAAAGGTAACAAGAAAAAAGTGTGTGTGTATGTATGTATGCATGTATGTATGTGTGTGTATATATATATACATATATGTATATATAAAATTTCTTTTCACACATGAAAAGAGACATTTTGGCACATCTTGTAGCAGTAATAACTGCCTGTCATTATCCCCCCCTAGAATAAGAGTACAGAGTCCTTGAATCAGCTGATTGAGGTAGACCCTCTGTGCAACAGAGTGAAACACTGTCCAGCCCTGCATCATCCTCACAGTCACTGAGCGTACAGGTCTTGTAACAGAAATTTGGTTTGCCACTCCCTGTGGTCCTCCATGCTCTGCCCCTCCCTCCATCCCCCGGCTCTGTTGCACGCCCTTAGTGTTTTGCCTTGGTGTGGTAGACTCAAACCAGATGCAATCCCTTGTGTCTTCAGTGTTGTCCCTGCAGGGCCTTGGGTCATCAAGGGAGGTTGTGTTTCCTAGTGGGTCCTCTCCATGCATTGGCTGTTCTTAGTGGGGATGTGGTCCTCTCTCTTCCTCCCCCTTCATTTGCCCCCATGTGCTCTGATCAGATATGTCCTTCTCCCTGAGCTGCAACTTCAATGTTGTCCTCTAAAGTAAATTCTTCTGGGGGTAGGGGTGGCTGTCCACTTAGGATTGGGGCTAGGCCCTCAAACTCCTTCACTGACTCCCCACTCCATACTGTCATGCTGTTCAGGGAGAAGGGCATGTCTGATCATATCCTGGAACACTGGGTTTAAGTTTGGTCTCTCTTTTCCTGTGGAGATCTAAATAAAGGATCCCTTGGGTGGGTTAGTGCCCTGATCCCCCAAAAGGGGGAATTGATTATAAGGATCTACCTATAATCTTCCTGGGCTATGGATAGCAGAGACGTGGATAAAGGGAGACATTGGACAGTGCACAATACAACAAAATGATCATTTATAAATTATCAAGGGTTCATGAGGAAGGGGGAGCTAACAAGCGAGGGCCCCGACTACCTCCAGAATAAAAGACAGAATAAGCTGCTGTTTCAATGAAGTGAAATATATTTTAGGCTAGAAATTATTGCGGGTGTCAATAGAGAAATGCCAAGCAGTTACAATTGTAAAACAAATGTCTAAAAGACTTATGTGTATAGAATCTTGATTAAAATCATTATACTAATACCTGGACCAATATGGGGATAGGAGCAATGGGGTAAAATTCAAAACAAATACTTACTACTTAAAACTTATTTTTATTTCTCTTTCTTGGATGAAAGGTACAATTTGCTAAATAATAGAAGAGATTAATCACCCAGGAAACCCTGAGTTGTGATGTCAGGATGTTGAGGTGGATTTTCCTGGCAGTGCTTTCTGTGAGACAGTAATCTTTGTGGCTGTGCGTCTCCTCGGAGATCTCAACCTCTACCTACCCCAACTTTTCTGTGGGATTGCCTACAGGACAATTGTTCCAAGGCAGATGTCCAGGTCATTTATCCTGTGAGACCACACAAGGTGCAACCTCTGACCTTTTTGTGAACACTTATACCCTCTACCACTGCACCACCAGGGCTTATATAGAAACTATGTTCTCTTCATAAAATATGTTTCTTTTAATTTTTTCATGTTTTATTAACCAGTGTGGATTTTTCTCTTCGGAGCATATTACAAGTACTAAGTGATGCAGTACTATTTTGAACTGATCTTGCTACTATCAGATGATTTACTTGAAAGAAATATTCAGCAGTAAATAATTATTAGTCTTGAGACATCTTCAATGTTGAAGATCTGCCTGGTACCTTCTTCTACTATAGTACAGTCAGGCAGTGAACACATAGATATTGAAGATAATATGCCTCAAAGATATTCAAACCCTGTGTTTGTCTGGGTATACCAGGGAACTGGTTAAGTAACACCTACACATATATTCATAATCCTATGAATATATGCTCCGCACCTATGAAAGTTTGTATGTTAACCACTTCATGTCTTAATCCCCCCCCCAATTTTGGGTATCCAATTTCTATGCTGCCCGCTTATATCAACCTAGTGCTCTGAGGAGACAATCATATTTTTCAACATTAACCTTATTGTGTTAGGGTTCTCTAGAGAAACAAAACCAGGATACTAATAATTCTATCTATATATTTATATGGATAGAAAGATATCTAACTTAAGAAATAAATAGTTGGCTGAGCTTCAGTGGCATAAGTGGTTGAGTATGGCACTGCGGCCCATGGGCTTGGTGGTTCAAATCCAGCAGCAGCTCTCCAGGAGCAAGGCTGGGTAGCTCCCATGACCACCAGAGGGCAGTGATACCCCCCCAGAAAAGAAAGAAATAGTTAACTAATCTATCAAGCAGTACAAATATCTCAGTGAAACTCACTTGCTTGAGACAGCTCTTCCACTGGCAGTCCTTCTAGTCTGGTGGGCCACTGAGTAGTCCTCTGTAGGACAATTAAGGATATCCAGCCACAAGCAGCAAACAGCATAGCAGGTCACCAAAAGTTATCCAGATGACAGTGTCCACTAGTCCCCAGCTCAGGAGTGTGGTGAAGCAGGGTTTGAAGGAACCTCAACTGACAGCTACACAGTCCACGGATTAGGTGTTTCACGGGTAGTGTAGCTTGGAGAAAGAGACACAGGAAAAACCAGGCAGCTGGCTGGTAAGAAGATCCAAGATCAAGAGAACCAGAGAGGGGCTTGCCAAGCCACTTATATCTCTGCCTTCAATTGAGCTTATGTGTGTGCCTTGGCCATGTTGTCCCAACAAATCTACCTATATTCTTTGGCCACGTTGGCACAACAAGCCAACCTATCACACTTAAGGAGTCCACATCTATAAGCAAAGTCAAATCAGAACAGGCCATCCATAAAGTCAGCAACAATACGTGTCAGTTCACAGGCTCAAAACATCTTCATCTGGTCAGGTTCTGCTCAACTCAATGTAGACTACCTCTGTCAGCCTCCCATTGGGGAGGTTTATTGTATTTATGAGACCCCATGGTCTAAAGGCAAGGGGACCAATGAGCACCTTTTAAGACCATTTCTGTGGGTCCCTCTAGCTGATAAAGATTTCCCACATTTTAGGACTCATGTGATTAAATTTGACCCACCTGGGAAATTCTATTTCAGTATCTTTATTGCTGCACTTCCCCCACTTCTCAACAAGTAGGTCCAGGTGGTCACGTAGCAAGCATTTCATCCCCCCAGAAATTCTGCATGTGCTGCCTTTTATTTTCCTACCAAGAGAGGCCACCAGTCAGGTTTTCATACTGCAGTGACTTTTGTCAGTTGCTGTGACGCTGCAAGATATGTGACTATTATTTTCAAAGATTAGGTCCAGCCAAATTGAACTGGTTTCAGCAGAAACTCCAGGCTACCAACGTATACTTCAGTGGAATTAGCCACTGGAAATCTTATGGATAATGGCAACATATTGCCAGATAATGAAAAAGAATTGCCCAGGTGGGCCAAATTTAATCACACAAGTCCTAAAATGTGGGAAATTTTTTACCAGCTCTACAGACCCACAGAAATGGTCTTGAAAGACATAGTTGAGAAGGACTAAGCCCGAATTTCTGACTTTGAAGATAGAGAAAAAGAACTACTAGTCATTGAACATGTAGTCTCTAGATGAATTTATTAGCTTTCAGTTGATCCTGTAGTAAAATAACTTAAGTTTAATAACTTAAAACACCACAGACATACTATCTTCTATTCTGAAGGTCAGAAATTGAAAAACATCCCGACAAGATTATGAAAACAAGATCTTGGCATGGCTCCATTCCTTTTGTAGGCTCTAATGAAGCTTACCTTGCCCCTTCCATAGTCCAATGGCTACCTGCATTCTCTGTCTCTTGACACTTTCTTCCATCTTCAGTTTCAGCAACTGAGAATCTTCAAGTCACTCTCTACCTCTGAGAGCACCTTCCCAATATTCTTCTTTCACTACTAAGAACCCTTAAGATTACTTAGGAGCCTATTCATATAACTTAGGGGAATCTGACCCCCCTCGAGTCGAGTGATTAACAATTTCATGTGCAACCTTCATGCCCCTAAATATGTCACATGAACTATTCCCAAATGGCAAGGCTTAGGATGTGGACATCATTGTGGGGTTATTACTTGCTTTTCCTCTAGAGTGCTGGAAGAGAATGCAACATTGCTGAGATTTGGCTTTTTTAGTTTAGTGAAACACACGTTTATTTAGAAGTGTATGTTCTGGTTGTAAATTTGTAATGTTTAATCCACTGAGTTTGAGATAACTTGAAATATAAATCAAGTGTATACATGTGTATCAAGTATATATATATATATATATATATCAAGTGTGTATATACAGTATATATTTATACACATATATTCAACAGTTCACCCCAAATGTAAATATGTGTCTTATAAAACTGTTTGAACTGTAAACATGTAGAACTGTAAGTAATTTTCAAGTCATTTTATTCAGTAAGAATATTTTTGCTTTATTATTTTATTAAGCAAAACTTTTTCAAAGGAGCCCTGATGGCATCGTGGTTTTACATTGAGCTGCAATTCCCAAGGTCAGCAGTTCAAAATCACCCAGGGAGGAAGACTGAGATTTCTATTCCTATGAAGAGTTACAGTCCCTGAAACTCACTTCCAACCTGTTCTCGAGTGTTGCTATGGATCAGCAGCCATTTGATGACAGTGGCTTTTGTTAGGTTTGAAAAACATATCCAAATATCTCCATTAAAACCAATTACCAGCTACTTCATTTCAACTTATAGCAACATCATATCTTTCAGAGTAAAATTGTCTGCCCCAGTAATGTGTTATTGTTTGTATTGTGTTTCAAAAGTAATCACCAGACCATTCTTCTCAGATAATTCTGGGTCGATTCAAACCACCAACTTTTCTATTAGCAGTTGAATGCTTAATTTTTTTCTGCCAACCAGATCTCCAATACTTTGCCTGAGAACAAATTAGCAGAAGCATCAAAAGGGATTCTAGAAGAAAAATGAAAAAAGTAGATTTGGAGAACAATAAAATAGAGAAGAAGAAGAAGAAGGTGATTGTTAAGAAATATGGTCTGTACACTAACAAATTAAATCTGCTATTTACACTGACCTCAATATTTGTAGTGGTCTATGATTGAACTTTTATGCAGACAAGGTTTTCAAAATCTGAGTTTATTCACCTTAAAGAATTTCCCTCTACCATTTTGATCACACATTTGTGGTTGACAGAACGGAGCTGACAAATGTTACTATTATAAATGTGTATGTTCTTATTGAAATATTCAATTCCCACAGGTGGGGAATTTATCTTAAAGTCACTGAGATAATCACTAAATCTCTTGTGTTCCAATTTCATAACCTGTAAGAGGCAATGAAATCCCCTTGTGCTCCTTCCACCATTCTTAGTATGTGGCCACGGGCCTTGCCATGTTACATTTGCTTGCCAGGCTCTAGACTAATTTGCATGTTTCAAGATGAATATTATAGCAATATTTAGATCTCATCTGGGCGATTTTCTTTAAAAATGGGTATTAATATAGGAAGCACAATAATAAATTATGTCCCAGCTTGTCGTTTCTGAGCAGAGCTACTAGACAAGGAGAAACCACTGTGCTCATGTTGAAAGTCTACTTTATAATTTTATTGTTTCTTTTTCTGGCTTCCTTTTTCTGGCAGCCTCAGAGCACAGGATATTCCAGATCATCAAATTAGTCTCCTGTATAGAGATGAGATAGTCAGTGGTGATCATGTAAGCTCTAAGCCTAACGTGTTTCCTCCCCTGCCTCCCTATGTCCTAACCAAAGGTGTTTCTATTAAGTTTACAAGCACAAGTTTTTCTTGTAATGTAATACAGCATAAATGGTACTCCCACACATAGCTTATCATTAGTTCATCTTACTTACATTGATTAATATCTTTCAAAAAATAAAGTGCTTGTGTGCTGCATGCATGCAGTTAGATTATTCGTGCATGTGGGATAAAGACAGACACACAATACAGGAATACAGTATTAGAATAAAAATTGAAATATTTTGTGTGTCATTTTTAAAGGGGAAGAGGCACACATCATTTCCTTCAACAAGAATCCAACAATTACCCTAAGAAAACAAAGTGAATCTGATTAACATATATATATTCATAGTCCTAGACTAAACAAACATGAATAGATGGTTTGATGAATAGATGAATGAATTTCTCGGTGAATCACAAATTTATTGATTTAATAAATATTTGCTTATTAAGTATGCACATGTATCCAATGTGCACTACAAGCTTATACTTTAACAGATTTCTGTAGTAGGCATTTAAAAGCTTTTCTTTCTTACAGAGGATTTTATAAGAAATCTAATGTGATTTTCTCAAATTTGCAGTATCTGGCTAAAATTTATATATGTACCATATTTCATATAGAAAATATTAATTTATAAGGTCAATAGAGTAATAATTTTAATTTACTTTATCACCCTACCTCTGCACTTCCTAAGGGGATAAACAGTATATAGAAATATTCATTAAAACTTAAAAATTCTGTAAGTTTATTAATAATGCATACCTATGCCTACACTTTGGCAAGATGGCCAGTGCGCATTGGAGGATTTAGAACTCCTCTGGGTAATTTATTTTGCTAAAAATATATAGCTTAAATATTCAGTCCATTAATGTATTGAACTTTCCATCATCTCTGTTTCTTTCTCCAAATAAATTCTCCACAGGTATGGTAATTGTGAAAAGCTCAAAGTAGGGCTATTAAAATACTTTCTAATGGGGTTAAGCTATTTCCTCAGTGTCTATCTTTTACAATCATTTTGAGTTGTGGGTCAAAATAGGAATCATCAAATATAGAATTTGAATTCTATATTATAAGTATAAGGTTATTATATGTATAAGGAATTCTCATTATATGTATAAGGTTATTCCGTTCAGGGTTGTGAACTTTCTATTTCCCTCAAGGAATTTATTCTCTAATTAAGTGTGTGATACTAACATCTATTAATCCACATAGAAGAGAATGAATTTATGTGGTAAAAACAATTTTAAAAAAATATATTAGCATCAATCGAAGAATCTCCTGTTGGTGATAAGGCTTCCTTTCCTGGCTATCGAAGATGAGAAGGCATTAGGAAAGTTGAAAGCAAAGGAACAAAACAAATATTCTATAGATAGAAGTAAACAGTGAGAATGTAGTTACATGTGTAAGCTTAGGGTGATATGGAGATTCGAGTCATCAAAGAGAATGACATGTTGTAGAAGTAAATGAGAGAAAAAACTTGAGAGATATGATGGAGGATTCTGAAGTGACATAACACTTTTTAAAAAGATATTCAGAATGTCCTGGGTTATTAAATGGTCTGGCTTCACAAAGGCTTGACTTAGAAAATAACTTTATTTTCTTAGTTCTGTGTCTTCAAACAAATCCAAATTCATGTTCCTCATTTACAATAATTGAAATTATTGTAGATCCCATAAATTTTCTAGTTGGTGTCTGTATTACGGGAAGTTTTATTGTTGCTTGTATTATACATAAAGTGTCCACAAGTTTAATGTCAATACTTGGTTTTTTTCAATATTAAATTTCTTCTATCTGGGACACCATTCAAACTAGTGGATCTCACTTTGATGGCATACAAAGGAATGTACATGAGTACAAGTTTTTGTTTGCAAAAAGGTATCATAATTTTTATAATGTTTACTAGTTTCTCTGCTGTCTAGTCAATTTTTCATATTCACTCAATGAATTAAATCTGAATGGCAGCTAGTATCCAAGAGTGGTCCCTTCCTCTATGCTACCTTTCACATTAAGAAGCGAAGATTATTTCTTTTCCCTCTTAAATTGAGTCATCCTTGGACTATAATTGAGCAGAAGCAATCAGGCAGAAGTCGTATGTCATTTATGGACTTAAGTCTTAAGTGATTCCAATGCCTTCCACTATTATGGTCTTTTGTTTTGATCCACCCTGCAAAGAAGCAAAGACAACTGTGCAAGAGAAGGTATCACCTCAGTCAAGAGAACAAATGAAAATGTCCCAAGATAGCAGACAGATGAAAGAAGCCCCCTAGCTTCCTGAGAAGGTGGCATCTGACTATACATCCTTAATTGATCCAACATGAAGCCAATAAAAAGTGCTCCTCCAATTAGAGCCTGCTCACTGAAATAATCATTAATAAAATGATTATTATTTAAGAGGCTCCATTTGATAGGTATATAATACACACTGTGTTGGTCTGAGTAGACAAGAGAAACAAATTCATAAACTCGTATGTGTATATAAGAGAGCGTCATAAAAAGAGTAATTGGACATGAAGTAAACATACCAGTCCAAATTGAGTTCATAAGTCTGATATTTTCCCATATGCCTGATACCAAGCTATAAAGCCATCTTCACACACAGAAGACACAGGCAATGATGCCAGATGCAAAACAACCTCAAGTCAGTGGGCAGAAAGTCTTTGGATCCAGTGGTGGTGTAAGTGTCTCAGCACTGGCAGGAGTCTCCAGGTGGCTTCTCTAGGTCCGGGTTTCAGAGCTCCTCAGGATGGGTCCACCTGGCTTCTCCTCAGGGAGGTCTTGCAGGGAGCCAGCCTTGTCAGTTGAGTGACTCCAAGGGAGTGAGTGTTATCAGTAGAGAGTCTCGAAGGGAGGAAGAGAGTGCCTCCTATTTCCAAGAGGAAGTACAAGATTTCCCAGAATTCTCAAGAGAAAGCCATGCCCACACAGAGGTTTCATTGGCTATTTCCAGATTGACAGGCTAGACTCCACCCCTACACTCTTAGTCCTCAAATTGACACCAGAATAGACGACCACCACAAACACCATTTGAGAGCTATTCATTACAGAAAGAATCAATGCATTTGAATCGTGGTATGGAGAAGACTATCGAGAGTACATGGGACTGCCAAGAGGACAAGTGAATCTGTGCTAGAAGAAGTAAGACAGAGTGCTCCTTAGAGACAAGAATGACAAGACCTCATCTTAAATACTTTAGACATATTGTCAGGAGAGACCAAAGTCCCTAGAGACTTCAAGCTTGGTCAAGTAGAGGGCCAGTGAAAGAGAGGAAGCCCCTCAGTGAGATGAATTGACACAGAGGCTGCACCACTGGACTCAGAAATAGAAACGACTAAGAATGGCACAGAAAGGTTTTGTTAGGTTTCCCCAGATGAAAAATACCTCAGTCCTTGGCTTCACATGAGAAAGAATTCACATCAAAGCCTGGTTTGTGATCCAAGTGGGTGTTTATAAAGATTAGAAGGCATTTCAAGTGGAATGACTTACAGTAAGCACAACACTAGTCAGACAGAGTCCACGTGCTGGGCTGTGTAGACCAGCCATGCTGAACTGTGTGGCAGCTGCTGGGGGAGTGCCTGCATGAGTGGGAAAATGTGGTTGATGATACTGGTTAACCCCCTTGGCTGAATTAAGCCCACCTGGCCAGGAATGATGTCCCACCCAGGTGTACCACCTTTTCCTGGCCTGAAACTTGAGTGTCAGCACGCCCTCCAGCCTTAAGCAGCTTCCAGCTTCCTGTTAGAAGGACTTTGACATGAAGAGGGACCAACCCTAGTTCTAACCTCTACCTATCTCTTTCATTTTGTTATGTGTATTGTCACAGTGGGTTGGAAACGTCTTGTTGGCACTTAGCAACAGCGACTTGTAGAAGCTTTGTGCTCCATTGCTTTATAGTTTTTAACAACTTAGCATTGCTTGTAGAATGCTGCAAACTGAATGCAGCCTGATATTTCTTCACAAGTAGACTTGGGTAATGAATTATTGACTGTTGGAATGTTAAAGAAGTGATTTTTAAAAATATTTTCAGTGGATCATATCAGGAGAAACATGGTTTCTATTTTGATGGGTAATGTTAACTTTGTCACTTGGCTAAGAAAGTGTTTGTCAGGTTTTATCACAGAAAACTATTTTTAACTCAAGTAATTTGGGTACATTTGCTTTGAGAAAAAAAATTAATGCCCTATTCTGCATCAAATTGCACTCATAGTTTTAATACCTACTGACTTTTCTTGACTAAATCATTGTTACAATGAATGTCAAAGGTGTTTTTCCGACTTGATGCCTTATATATTTTTCCACATGGCATTTTTCTGTGCCAACTTCTGTTATATCAATTTCACTAAATGTTTTTACATTCAGAAAGCTTTTATGGATATTTACCTTTAGGAATCTCTTTGCTTGTGCCTCTTAATAAAACCAAACTCACGGCCATCAAGTCAATTCTAAATTATAATGACCTCAAAAGTCTGTGGAACTAATTGCTCTTTGCACTCCCTGGAGTATGAATCTTTGCAGGAGTCGAAATTGTCATCTTTTTCTTGAAGAGTGGTGGATGGTTTCGGACTAACTATCAGTATTCCTTCAAGAATTATCTCAATTCTGGCAATTTAGTGTATGCCGTTGTGGCAATCATGTACTCGTGTGTCCATTTCATGATTGGGAGTCTAGGGGTGGAGTCTAGCCTGCCAATATGCATATAGTCAATGAGGCCTCTGTGTAGACATTACTTTCTCCTGAGAATTCTGGTAAGTCTTGTGGTATTTCCCAATTGGAGAAGAGAGACTTGAGGGAGTCTCTACTGTCAAGATGAGATGGCAGCATGCTGGTCGATCATGAGTCCTGGGATCTGGAGGAGCCAGAGGAGAAGCCACATGGGCTTCCCCTGATGGAACCAGATCTCTGGGGCTGCAGAAGACACAGAGAGACTACTGCTAGCTCTGTCTACCACCAATGGACACTGCTGATGGACCCTGACCCCTGGAAATGAGGAGCCATGGGGAAACTCCTGCCAGTGGCAGGCTGCTTCTGCTGCCTAGCATAGGATCCTACACCCACTAGCTGTGACATTGTGAGTAAGAATGGAGATTTATGGACTGGTGTCAGACATGTGGGCTAATATCAGAATTGTGACCTTGGACTGAATTGGGTTGGGGTATATTCTCCATGTTCCATTCCTCTTGTTCATAAACCTTTACCTTATGCCCACATGCTTGCTTATGAATTTGTTTCTCTAGTCTACCCAGACTAACACAGTCATTGCTATAAGACGTATCTTCTCCATATCCTTTACTCTGGTGTTATGTATTAAATTATGTTCCCTGAGACCATGTGTCACTTTAGATAGACGATGACTCTTAGACTGGGGGATTATTTTCCATTTTGTGTTAGATGTGATTACCCTATGTGTTGTAAATCCTAACTCCTATGATGTATATCACCACCTCCAGGAGAAGACTACATCCTTTGCGCCTTTGTCTTTCTTCTGAGAAGTTCCTAGATGCAGGGAAATTATGCCGAACAAATGAGATCCAAAGAAAATTGATATTGATAGGTGGCAAGGTCTTTCCTCTAGTGCTAACAAAGAAAGAACCTTCCCCTGAAGTCAGGATCCTGAATTTAGACTTTTAACTTCATAATCTATGAGAGAAATCATTTTTATTTGGTAAAGCCCTTTACTTCTGGTGTTTCTGTTATAACCGCACAAGATAACTAACACAGAAGTTGGTACTGAGAGTGGGATGCTCCTCTAGTAGACACCTAAAATGTGGAAGCAGCTTTAGACTTGAGTAAATGGTACAGGCCCATAACATTTGAACAAATGTGATAGTAAAAGCTTAGGTTGACTTGCAAAAATGCTGTGGAATTATGGACATCAGAGATAGTTCTGGAGAGGGATCAGAAGTGAAGAGAGCTTTGAAACCAGGATGACACAGAGAGCAAGAAACACCCTGACAGAGAAATGGCAGAAGCAGAATCAGGAGGTCAGTGAAAAAGGACAGGAGAATGGAACACAGAGCAAAGGAATTGAGTGCTTAGGGGCAGTCAACTCACTGGCAGAGCATAGATGGAGACTGGTAGATGGACACTGAAAGATGGAGGGAAAGTGAATGATGGGTTATTTCATAAGAGAACTGGTACCTTAATCCTATGTTTTACCTCTAGATACTTCCTAATAAAAGAGCTTTTAGATTTTTAAGCAAGAAAGAGCCTCGGATGGCACAAAAGATCGGAGAGACTAGGAGTGTGGCAGATATGTGCTTATGTTAATTTCACGATTGAGATGTAGGGGTGGAGTCTAGCCTGTTAATCTGGAGATAACTATTGATTAACCAATGAGGCCTCCATGTGGGTATGATTTTTCTCCTGAGACTTCTGGGAAATCTCACGATGTTTCCCTGATGGAGATGAGAAGCTATCTCTCCAGTTGTTGGGAGTTAGTCACAGAGACGATAAACTACAGACAAGACAAGATGGCAGCATCTGAGGAGCTAATGGTGCTGGAGGAGAAGCCACATGGCCTTACCCTGATGGAACCAGACCTCTGAAGCTGGAGAAGGCAGGTGGAGACCCCTGCCAGCGCTGAGTTGCTTCTACAACCACTGGATGCTGTTGATGGACCGTGAGCTCTGGAAGCGAGGAGCCATGGGGAGACCCCTGCCAGCGCCGGGACTCTGCATCCACTGCCCTATGGCTTCATGCATCGGAAGGAGATTTTATAGACTTTATGGCTATAGCCCAGACATATGGGCTAATATAGGACTCATGACTTTGAACTGGACTGAGTTGGGATGCTTTCTTAAAGTCCCATTCCTCTTGTTTATAAACCGTACCCTTATATCCATAAGTGTGTCTATGAAATTTGTTTCTCTTGTTTACCTGGGCTAATACATTATGGTACCTTAGGAGTGGGGTACTGGAGAAACAAATTATAAAGATGGAAAGTAGATGCTTGTTTTGCTTCATTGTTATTTCTTTGGCTAGCCACAAGTCAGATATATCCTTGGAGTTTACTGACTTATTTTCTGGAAACAATATGGGAAGTTAAAGTTTTGATTATTTTGTCTGGATGCTGTCTTTGGTTATTCCTATATAAAATGAATGCTTTTAATGTATATCTTGAGTAAAAGCCGCCATTGAATGTCTCAGAACCATGCTGATCAAGGAGAATGGTTAAGAAGGTCAGAATGCATGACCGAAAGCCTTCAATGACTTCAGAGACCTAATTTCATGTTTTTGTGTAAATAGTCATTTAGATAAGGATATAGATAAGCTTAATAAGTATTGATCTTGACTGTTTTAAGAATTAAGTTTATTTTCTGACTCTATGCTGTTTATACTGTTTTCTTATGCCTATTATTATAAATATAAGGATGTATAGAAATGTAGAAATGTTTATTGGGAATTATAAAGAGAGTTTGTAAATCCAGTTGCCTCAAGTAAAGCATTGACCTCTAGAGGGTTTAGGACTCAGCTTCAAAGACATCCCTGAAGAGATTAACCCCACCTTGTCCTTAGATGGGTTTAGGTCACACCTAGAAAGACTTCTCTGAAGAAATTAGCCCCACCAGTCTTTTGGAGTACTCAGGATATTTGAATTCTGACCTAGCATGAGAGAGTTAGGCATGTTCATAATTTGTGATGGGACCTTGGTCTAAAGGGAAGGTGACCAATGGATACCCTTGTGAGGCTAAGTGAGGCAGCCCACATTGAGTTGAACAGAACCCGATTAGAGGAAGAGAAATGATTTGAGTCTGTGAATTGGTGCATATCACTGCTGACTTTCTGGATGGTCTGTCCTGACTTGACCTTGCTAATGGATGCGCATTCCAACTGGAATGAAGATTCTTCATGTTGAAAGATATGATTGTTTCCTAAGGGCACTGGGTTGATATAAGGGGGCAATATAGAAATTAGATACCCAAAATGGGGGAATAGAGGCACAAGGTGGTTGCCTCACAAACTCTCATAGGTAGGGGAATATTTATTCATAGGATCAAGGTGTAAGTATTATGTAACTGCAATTGTAAGGCACAGGATATCTTTTGTTTTGTTCATTTATAGAATGTTATTTTTAAATGATGATGACACATGTTGAATTGTATGCATTTTAGTTTTATCCTTTTAGGTATAGATATGATTTTATTGTTTATTTGAAAGTTACATATAGTTACAGAGTTATGTGAAAGTGTCAAATTAACAAGGGGTGGTCTGTGGCAGTCATGTGCTTATGTTAATTTTATGATTGAGATGTAGGGGTGGAGTCTAGCCTGTTAATCTGGAGATAGCCATTAAGTAGCCAATGAGGCTTCTGTGTGGGCATGGCTTTCTCCTGAGACTTCTGGGAAATCTCACAATATTTCCCTGATTGAGATGAGAAGCTATCTCCCCAGTTGTTGGTAGTTAGTCTCAGAGAAAATGAACTACGGACAAGACAAGATGGCAGTGTCCGAGTAGCTAAAAGAGCCAGAGCAGAAGCCACAGGGCCTTACCGTGATCGAACCAGACATCTGAAACTGGAGAAGCCACATGGAGACCCCTGCCAGCACTGAGTTGCTTCTACCACAACTGGATGCTGTTGATGGACCCTGACTCTTGGAAGTGAGGAGACATAGTGAAACCCTGGCCAGCGCCGGGACTCTGCATCCACTGGCCTGTGACTTTGTGCATTGGCAGGAGACTTTATAGACTGTATAAACTGATATTGGGCATATGGGCTAATATCAGACTTATGACTTTGAACTGGACTGGGTTGGGATGCTTTCTTAATGTTGCATTCTCTTGTTTATAAGCCGTACCCTTATATCCATATGCATGTCTATGAAATTTGCTTCTCTAGTTTACCCAGACTAACCCAAGGAGGCTAAGGGACATATTAGAAGAAAGATAAAGAAATAAATAGCATGATGGGTAGATGATGTGGGTCTCAATTGGTAGGACTTTGTCCTCTGGGGTTTCAAAGTATAGACATGCTACAATTTGCTAAATTTCAAGGTATCAAAGTGTTAGAACTTTAACCAAGTGCCAGAAGATGAGGGTACTTCATGAGTGCTGGCAGGATTTGTCCTGAGCCACTGCCAAATCCTGAGGAAGCATATATGGCATGAATAAGGATCAAAGAATCATGACCTCCAGGACCAAGGGGTTGGATTTATCCCTCTGCTACTATCAGAAATGGAGCCAACCAAAGCCAAGGGATCACAGATGGAGCTGAGACCAGGTCTGAATGGCTTCCAATAAAATCAAGGGAGAGTGACTGAAATTCAGAATCAGGAAGGCAAGACGTTGAGTAAGGCAGACATTGAATAAGCAATAGGGAAGAAGAATCGAGATATTTGAATTATAACGTTGAGCATGCATATTGAAAGTACCTGCACCTGCAGAAGCACCAACAGATGTATCTTGGAGGAATAACAACAAAAATGTTCCTAAGCTAGAATGGCAAGATACATTTTCAGGTATGATATTAAGAGAAACCAGTCCTATGAAAGGATGTCATGCTTGGTAAAATAGAGAGTCCAAAAAAATGAAGAACTGTCAATGATATGGACAAGCAGAGTGACTGCAATAATAGGCTCACATCTAACAACTGTGAGGCTGGTATGCGACCAGGCAATGTGTTTGTGGCTATGGCTAGGCTACTCCAAATCAAAGAAGACTCAACCTCACCTCACAACAATATGACAGGGTTTTCTATTCCCACTCAAAGTTACAGGCTTAGAAATTCACAGCGGTATTTTTACCTACCTATAAGGTGGCTTTGAATTGCCATTGACTTGATGGCAGCGAACTTGATTTGCCTTAAGTTTCTGTTTTTAAAAGCCTGATGTATTTTTCTAGCAACTGATCTTTCCTCCAAACATGTTCAAGTTACCTGAGACAAAATGTTGCCATCCTCACTTTTAAGAAACATTCTAATTGTACTCCCTGCAAGACAGATGTGTGTTCCCTGGCCGCCCAGGATACTTTCCATATTCTTTGCTGACGTTGTAATTTAAAGACATCAGTTCTTCACACACATTATTAGTGATGAGAAAATTTAAAGCTGCAAAGTCCCTTGAGTTATGTTATAATCTGACTAGAAACAAGAAATACTCGCCACCTGGAATAACGCCTAACTAATAATACACTCACACAGTAAATATCGGTTAACTGTTAAATTAGTTAATTCAGTGGCAAATACTAAATTGCTAGATGGAATTTAGGCTAAAGAAGACATTTAGAAATCTTTCCTAAGTTGCCTCAGGAAATAATTTTGAGAGTCTGTGCCAGAGAGTTTAATGTAGGCTTGCGTAGTATAAATGTACATTTGTAGGAAAAAAGCCATTTGGAATACCAGAGGGACTCTGCAGAAATTGGCCCTGGGGAGTCACTAAGAGGGAAATTCCACACTGCTGGGTCATATGAGGAGCATAATAAAGATAAGTAGGCACAGATCCATGAGGTTTTGAGGAGCTGGGGTCTTTTGACTTACCAGAGTGGAGGCCAGCTAGGGTTTGACCTTAGCTGCACCACTGCCTCCACTGCAGCTGGGGTAATTTGGAGCCAGTCAGGGGCTGTATCGCAGCACACCCTGAACTTGCAGATGCCTCAGGGCAGGAGGTAAAACCCTGCAGCCCATGGACAGGAATTGGGGCTCCGCCGCATTGTGACTTTTGTTTCCCTCTCTTTTCTCTGTCCTAGCGGGCTTAGTTGTGGGTTTTTCTGGGGTTTTTTTTCCCCTCTTCCCTTTTCTCTCCCACGTCATTGCTGACTTCCAGACTACTCTCCTTATTTTCGGGCATTTACACATGCCCTCCATCACAGAAGGGTTGTGGGGAGGAGACTAACCAGTCAGGGTGCAGTATAGCAATGAAGACACATACAACATTCCTCTAGTTTTTCAAAGCTTTCTTCCCCCACCCCACCCCCACTATCATGATCTGAAGTCTACCTTATAAATACCTCATTATAATATTAATAAGTAGGAATGACTCTTGGAAGACTAAGATGCTGCCTGGTTCGGGCACAGCTTAGTGAAAACTGGAAAATACTTGGGGATACCAGCAATGAATCTGAATTATGATGTTGGCAAATACTATTGATAATGCCATGGAATTCTGGAAGAACAAATAAATCTATTTGGAAGAATTATATTTAAAGTATTCCTTACAAGTGAGGTTGGCTAGGTGCATGGCACAGTATATGTATTTATGTATTGTGAAAAGCAATGTTTGACCCCCTATAAAATGATTTAAAAAAAAAAACTAGGTCAAGGTCAACTGTGGAACAGACCATCAATTGCGCATATGTGAGTACAGGTTTAAGTGTAAGAAAATTCAAATACAGCCACAAAGCTAAAATATAACCTTGATTCTATCTCACCTAAATTTCAGGAACATTGTGAGAACAGATTTTGTGCAGTGAACAGTAATGATAGCTGATGAGCTGTGAGATGACATCTAAAACATTCTACATAAAGAAAGGAAAAGGTAATTGAAAGGACAAGAAAGTATATTTCAACGTGGATGTCAGAAGAGATTCTGAAACCAGCTCAAGCAATGATGAATTAAAAAAGCTGAAGAGAATTTCCAAAAAGCAGCTAAAGGAGACAAAGTAGAATATTATGATCAAATGTGAAAATACACATTTTCACTCATAGAGGTAATATATGACTAAATATCAGTGGTGTTCAAGTCAGCAATCCAAGCTTAACTGAAAGCATTTGTCAAACAAGGCTCTTATAATTGATGTAATATCAAGTGAAATGTTTCAAATAGCTGATGAAATACTGGAAGGACTCATTGGTCTATACCTGCAAGGTTGAAAGGTAGCTACTTGACCAACTGATTAAGAGATTCATTTTTGTACCTGTTCCAAAGACCTCACAGAATGCTCAGATTATAGAATAATATCATTAGTATCACATGCAAGTACAATTTTGTTGAAGAACTTCTAACAATGGTTGCTGCAGAATATGGATGAGGAGCTGTCAGAGGCTCAGGCCAGATGCAGAAGAGAAAATGGAACAAGGGATATCATTTCTAATCTCAGATGGATTTTGACTCAAAGCTAATAATAGCATAAAGATGTTCACTTGGTTTTTATTAACCATGGCAAAACATTCAACTGTGTGCGTCATAAAAAACTATAGATAGTGTTGAGAAAAATTTGAGTTCCATCCAGACGACTTCATTGTGCTCCTGAGGAATTTGTATAAAAATCAAAAAGCAGTTGTGTGAACAGAACAAGAGAGTACTGAGCTGTGTAATCTGAGGAAAGTTGTGTAATTTAATGTGTATGCAGAGAAAATAATCAGAGAAACTAGGTTATATGAAAAAGAATGTGTCTGCAGGATCAGAGGAACCTTATAAGCAACCTACAGTTGTGATATGCAGGTAACAAAACCTTCCTCGCTGAAAGTGAAGATGACTTAGAACCATTGCTGATGAAGATAAAGGACAGCATACCTACAATTGGGGTAACATCATAATAAATGGAGAAGAGATTAAAGTTGCTCATTGCTTCCTCTTCCTTGGTCCATAATCCATGCACACGGAAGTAGCACTCAAGATGTTAAATGTGATTTGCACTGGATCAATATGTTATATAAGACCTCAAAATTTTGAAAAGTTTTGAGGACTCAGGTGCACGTCATCTGCGTCAGATTTCATGATGTGAAAGTTGAGCTTGGAATAGGAAGACTGAGATGAATCAGTGCATTTGAATGATGGTGTTGGCAAAGGATATTGAAAGTGCTGTGGACTGCCAAAAGAACAAACGAATATGCCTTAGAAGAAGAACCAGAAAGCTCCTTCGTGGAGGGACTTCAGCTCACTACTTCTGGACATGTTATCAGGAGAGATCACTCCTTGGAGAAGGATCTCATGGTTAATGTAATAGAGGGGAGTTGGGAACAAAAGGGCAAACTCCAGATCAGATGAATTGACACAGCAGCTGAAACAATGGGCTCAAACATGAGAGCTGTTGTGAAGATGGAGTAGGACCTGGCAATGTTTCATTCTTTTGAACATGTGTCAGAGCAGATTTAACAGTACCTAACAAAAACAACAAACATGGATCAGAGTCAGGGACTCATAGTATACCTTCAATATATATATATTTTGAATGAATAAAATATTTTAAATACTATAAATTATATAAAGACAAAAGTCAAAACAAAACAAAACTCTCATTTGGAAAACCTGTATAAAACATTAAGTAAATAATCAGCATTGTATAATTTCCAAATACTAATATTTTTCATCATCTATATCATTCCAGTAAAAAGAAAAAGAAAAATGCAGAAACCAAATTCACCAGATAATATCACCCCACTCGGTATTCATAGTTCATATTAGCATTTTAGCATTATAGAAGGGCATGTGTACACATTTAAATATTTTTAAATTATTTTTTACATATTTAAATATTTTTCTCAAAAAAAGTTAAACAGATCAATTTTAACCCTTAATTAAATAACCAAAGCAAATCCATGCCAATTAAGTTGGTTTCATCACATAGTAACTCTATCAAATGGAATAGTATTGAACATAGATTTACAGAGTATACAATCTTTATATAAAAAGACTGTCACATCTTTCTTTTGTGGAGCATCAAATCAATCATTTATAACCACTAATATAACCTTTTGATAATAGTCAAGCAACTAATCTTTACTCCATTAGATAGATCTCTGCATATCATGACAGATATATATATTTATATATATTATCATTACAGTATTAGAATATTTGTGTTATGTTAGCATATTTGGGAAAATTATACTTAATAGAACAAAATTCAGGAGAAGAAACGCTGAGAATACCAGAACCCAGACACAGATCGTAGTAGCCTGGGTAATCATCTCATGTGTGGTAGAAAATAAAGAGAGTGTGACAGCTGGATTTTCTGACAACTTGGCTGGGTCAGGATTCTCTGTGGATTGTCAGATGAGGACTCCCTGATGATGTGATTTTTACATGAAGTCATCGACTTCGTAATGAGATCTGCATGAGTAGCCAGGAAGTTATGAGGGAGTTGGGTAGCGTTGGTCTCAAGACAATTGGAGGTACCTAACAAGAACAATGGTCTCATAGGCCATGAGTCACCACTCGTCACCGATCTTGTGGACTTTTCTAATGTACAATAGTGTATGTTTCTCAATCATGGACTCTTAGCTGCTTTTGCAGTTCTGTGAATAACTTTGATGATTTCTTTTTCTTTTACTGCCAACCATTATTTTGTGACAACTTCCTTTGTTCCCCGTGTCCTATTTAAGTTCTTCATACTGATGGTCACCTTCAACTGGATGATTTATCTCTATCCTTGTCTTCATCCTGCTTAAGACTTAATAGATAGGCCTGTCTATATTATATTTCAGCCTGGGGTCTCTGTTCTCCATTAGAAAAATTCTCAAAAGAATCTCTATCAACTTTCTAAATTAACACATGCTTTGAACATGATTTATAGTAAATAAGTCAAATTTCTAAAGAAATATTTCCTATACAAGAGGAATGTTTAAGTCAACATTATAAGAAAGTTTTGAGGATATTGATATTTAAAATCCATATGCTTGTACAATTCTATTTCTGAAGAAGTTTCCAGATAAAGATAATTTTTCCAACTTACATTGTGCTTACACATCTCCATCAATTGATCTTCCTGGATTTCTTTTCAGTTCCCACATGTGTAACTCTGCATGCTCACTCTGAGCTAGATTTCATCATTTAGTTGAGGTTTTCTATACATCGGTTCCTCTTTGTTTCAATTAGAATTCATGGTTCACTAACAAACCTTTGCTAGCTCCCTATCGAGAGGAAAATTCCCTCATCTCCATCTGAAGGAGAGAACTTTTGAATAATACATGCAGGTGGGATGTGGACATGCCTCTTCAAGCCAAGAGCTTATTCTGCGACTGCAGGCCAGGCTTTCAGAAGAACGGTTCCCTGGACCTGGTCTATAAGACATTTGTTCACCTGTTGCTTAAGGAAACAGATCTTTGTGGACAAGATACACTCTGTCTTCCTGGCTATGCTCTCGCTTTCCCTGCCCTTGAGTACATTCAACTCATGGTGACCCTGTAAGAATAGAACTGCCCCTGTGGATTTCTGAGATGGTAATTCTTTGGGTCAGTGAAAAGCTTCATCTGTATCCAGTGGAGTGGATCATGATTTAGCTTGCTGGCATTCAAGTGAGCAGCTATGCCTTGTGTTCTGAATCTGTTCCTTCTGCACAGGAGTAGAAAGCCACATCTTTCTCCTGGGGAGTTTACTCATAATTTCAAACTTTTGACCTTTCAGTTAACTCCCCAAACATAACCACCATGCCCCAATCCTCTTGGTCTGACCTACTGCGAATAGGCTGCCTGAATCACCCCCTTTGTGTGAACAACACAAACCTCTATTTTTCTCAGCAGGTATTTCTGTCACTTTGAGGAATTTTGCCTTGTGTGTGCTAAGTTAAACTTTCAAAATGTCCTGCTATTTCCGGCTCATATATTGCTCTGCTGGCATTCTAGAAATACTGTTATCTTTCAAATGTGTGCTTTCTTTTTAAAATGTAATTCAACATCTTGTGTTTTATAGCAATTAACACAATCTAGACACATTCTGAGAAACCTCGGTGGTATCGTGATTGATTGTACACATGGTTGGCCTTCTAAATCACCCGCGAAAATGTAAAGAGCTTTCCACTCCAGTAATCAGTCACAGAATCAGAAGCCTGCAGATGGTTGCTCTAAGTCAGCACTGATTCCATGTCAGTGAGTTTGGTTTCTTGGAGACCCAACCCAGGCACTCTGGATTTCAAGATCCCCTTCATCATCTCATCCAGTTATTTCTTGCAATTCTTTGTAGCACTTCCTAGAGCTCATAAAAAGACCATCTGTGTTCCTGGGATCTAGACTCATGAGTGATGCTTGCTGTCTAAGAAATCACTGTCCTAATAATAAGTATTTGGTAGTTAGCTACCTTCTGAAGCAACAGTGTTGCAGATTGAAGAGTAGAGTCTTCATTCCATGTGATTTGAATGTTTGATTTACACTCTTGACTACAATGACCAAGAGAGGACACAGTAGATACCTACTCTTCTGTGTTTTATTATGTCAGATGAAAATCTGAGTGATTTTCTAAATCACTGTAAATCCTATTAATGGGAGCTAATAGAGACTGTTTTTATAGAGGATTCAGAGAATAAGAAGACTGAATAATTAATAACACTGATCTAAAAAATAGGGAGGTATTGTCTCTAGGCAGTTTTGTAGGATGCTAGCCTTATTGATAGGACGTAGATCAAAAAAATGTGGGCATTCTCTTCAAGAGAGATATTTGACATTAGAGATATGCATCACCCTTAGCCTTGACACAGCTTTAAATTGCGGTTAATCTCAGTGCTTCAAATTCTTCATTGGTTTAAAACTTCATATCTCTTTCCCATTTCATATTATAACTATTTTCTTAAAGAAAATAGTTTATGCTTTATGTTTTTCTCAGAAGCATAAAGGCAATCACATGCACACATATATAAAAATTTCAACTAGAAATTGAAAGTTCTTAATCCCTACTATACAAATAAAGGCCAAATACACATGTTCTCTACTCACTAACTCCTGTGTCACACAATATGCCGTATTTAGACTTCAAAAAAGTTGAAAATTACCAAGATATCCTTTGCATACATACGAATAGTCATCAAATACCTGACCCCATATATTATCATGTCATGAGAGGGATTTACACTATGCAGGACAAACTTAACCTCAGGGGCATCCTGTGTGTGTTAGGCTTAGTTCTCTAGAGAACTAAAGTCAATTATTCAGATAGATTAGATAGATAGATAGATAGATAGATAGATAGATAGATAGATAGATAGATAGATGAAATTTTGTCAAGAACATGTTTCACACATGCTGTGGAAGCAGGAAATGTCCAGTCCAGTTAAAACCCATGGGTCAGATGTAAAACTGGAAGATTCTCCTAATTTGTGTAACTGTGAAGGGCATGAAGAACCAGGAAGCAGGAAGATGAAGCAAGAAGAGCACAAGCTGGTGGATAAAGAGTCAAATGAATCCAGCAAATGGATGGTCCCATGAACCAAAGGGAATACTCCCATCTATTGGCTCAAGTCCAAAGAATCCAGAAGATAAACCAACCTCTGAAAGGGCAACATGCCAGATGAAACTGCTTTCCCATTATGATATACTGATCTGCCACGTTTCATAATTTTATGAATTATTTGTCTTCCCATGGGCTAAAGCCTCAGATTCTCTGTCAACATTTGGATGACATTAAAAACTCATGCTGATAGTATTCCACACCTGGTTGATGTGTCTTTGTCTTTATCTTTGTGCCTTCTTTGTATTGAGGCACAATAAATGTGTTTTTAAAAAAATATATATTTCAGATCTGGGGTATCCTTTTTGCTCTAAAACAACAGTAAAGTAGTTGCCATTTCTGGTGATCCAATTTAGATCTATGACTTTGATAGAAAAACATTTGACTCAAAAAAAGATTCTAAATAGCATTAGCCCGAGTTTAAGCAACACTTTCCTAGTTAATTAGCAATTGTTCTCTCATCATTTTGTGTTTTGAAGAAGGAGATTTTGACAAAATTGTTTGATAGGTATAACGATTAATGCTCCTTCTTTTCTCTTCTTTTATTTTCTACCAGACCCTTCCAAATTGAAAATTATTCATGAAAAATTCTAAAAAAAATTCTCACAAGGAAAGACAACTCCTACTAGCGGGAAGAGGACACAGCTACAACCCACCAATTGGTTTGAGTGTGTTGTTGAAGGATACTTTTTCACTAGATAATTCATAGAAAAATGATCACTTCTCCAAATGTATATAAAATATATTAACAAAGGAATCAATCAGATTTTACTATAAGTCCATTGGAAGAACAAATGCTTATATAGACAATCTGTAATTTAAAAAATGAATCAGACAAGAAATATTCACAATATGTAAAAAATATATGGGAGTATAAGTTGTAATGCTGAAATCAAGTTTCCTACTCCATAGTAAGCAAAAAACTGTCTAATGTTCATTTTTCTGGCAAAGAATCATTTGTACTGTTTTCACTTTTTACAGTTTATAATGTTAATATAAAAGAAAGAGAATCTTGTTGATACCTTGGAGTCTGATGAATCCAAAGTTCATGGTTAAGAACACTCAACACTCATTCTGTTGAAACAAACCCCAGTTAGGCTTTTGCCCACTTAAAAGACTTTACCTTTAACACTGACCTCCCTTCATTATGAGGACATCATCAAGCTTTCACAACACTTTGAATGTGAAACTCCTAACCCATGTAAAGGAAACAATTTCCAGATCATAGGATTCAAAGTTAGAATAATTCATTTTGTAAGATTCTTATGAATAAATGTAGTTCCTGGGAAAGGATCTTGGCAATTCCACCCTGTACCTGCATGGGTCTAGGGAAACTAAAGAAGCAAATCCAGGTGGACTCATATGTCTATAAAAAAGGATTTTATATACAAGAGAAGTTGTATATGGAGAAAACATCCCAGCACAGGTCAGATCAAGTCCCTAAGTCCAATATTAGCCCATTTGTCTGATACCAATATATAAAGTTCTCTTCAGACTCACAAAACATATGCAATAATGCCATGTGCAAGATGACCACAGGCCAGTGGGTAGGAAGTCTTTGAATTGAGTGCCACTGAAAGTCTCTCAGTGCTGACAGGGGCCTCCTTGTGGTTTCTCCAGCACTCAAGGCTGCATCAGGGTAGGTCCATGTAGCTTCTCCTCACAGGGGATATCTTGTAGGGAGTCAGCCTTGTCAGTAGGGAGTCTCCAAGGAGGTGAACCAAAAGACAGTGTGTCTCCCACCTCCCAGGAGGAAATAGCAGGTCCCAGAATTCTCAGAAGAAAGACATGCCCACACAGAGGTCTCATTGACTCACTCTAGATTGATAGGCTAGACTCCACCCCTGCATTCTTCTTCCTTAAACTGACACCAGATTATGTAACTACCACACTACCCAAGACACACACTAGCTCTTGCATAGTTATCTACCAAACAAAAGCATAGTGGAAGCTTCGATTTTCTGCCCTTTTTCTCCTGTATTTCACCTTTTTTCCATGATCAAAAACAGGTACTAAAATATGCCTTTCCACGAGGTGAAATGACTAAAGTGAATGCTCCTCAATTTGACATATGTGTATGTCAAATTGATGCTCCTCAATCAGGGGATACTGATACAAAGAGGATTGTTTTTAAAGCTTATGAACACATTCCATGATCTTTTTATTTAAATGTGTCACAATATGTGTGAAAAGAAATTGATGCGAAGTAAGGGAGCCCCTTCAGCTGGTTAATATTAAAAATCTACGGTAAATTCCAACTGAATGCAAACTCAGATGTACGACATTTGGATATTGAGCTTGAATCTCAAAGACTATGCAAACTTGCTGCTGGTCAGTAGGTCAGCAAAGACTTGTGGTTTCAATAAAGAAGAACAAATACAAGAACAAATCCTGGGGTGCTGCAATCTTCGGCAACCAGAAGGAATTAGAATAGAACTGAAATATGAGAATAAGTAATTCATGTAGAAGTCAAGAAAAAGGGGGTATGAGAACGAGCTCAAAAAGATGAGGAAATAACATTCATTTATTCATTCAAATTTTTCATCGTGAAGTATTTGGTTATTTTGACCAGAGCAGTTTGGGTGTTGCGTGAGGGAAGGCTAAATTTGAGAACAAGTTAAATAAATGATTGACAGTGAACATAGAGAATATTCTCAACGGTAACCTTAATGACAAGGAAGTATTGCCTAAGTAATGTTTAAGCATTGGTAATAATTGAGTCTATTTAAGTGCTGAATGAGAAATGACTGCTTGATAGTGTAGGATAGCAGGGGGGAACCAAAGAAAAAAATTAAAATAAACATTGTAGAAGATATATATATATATATATATATATATATATATATATATATATATATATATATATATATATAATCTCTGGCCACTGGAGGAAAATAGCATTTCATTAAGTCTCTCTCGCCCAGAGTTCCTGCTGCCAGACCAGAAAATTGGGAGGTAAGATGAAGGGGACTGGGAGGTGGAGTCCTGAAATTAGAACTAGGGTACTGAGGTCTGTCCTGAACCCCACTTTTTTGTGATTTCCAGTCACAAAATGAACCAAGAACACATTAAGCCACTCTAGGTTTAGCACGCTGGACTTGTGGACTCACTGCCCCAGTTTTCCTGCAAATTGTGATTTCCCCACGCTGACACTCTGAAGGGGACATAATTCCAGGCATGAGGAGAACCACTGCCCCCAAATCAAATCAAGGAAGCTCATAAGTCCAAAATAATACATTATATTTTGGGATGTAAAAACCCCTTAAATGCTAGGCCCATTGATCAATCCCCAAGGAGGTATATAGATTTAACACACATTTACATAAGAAGGGGGCTGCCCAGAGGCTTTCCACATTACAAAGACCCTGTCCCTAACTTATCACAGAGTCAGAGCCCAGAGCCAGGGAGCCAATTTAAACGAATTATTTTTTAGCTGGCCAGGGGGGAAATAAAACACCTCTGAGCTAGGAGGGCGTAAGCAGTCTAGATATAGATTAATAAACTCAAATCTCCTCTCAGTGAGTCTACACACAGCTGGGAGGCCCTGCCTATCCTGGGGCCCTTCACAGGATTGAGAGAACAACCCCCACCACCACCACCACCTCCACTATAGTGCTACATCCAGCACAAGGCAGGCATACCAGTGAACCAATGCTCAGTAGCAGAGGGAATGGATGTCTGGCTGCTGCTATGATCTTGCATTCGAGGGTCAATCCTACCTAGATCAGTGGGGCCCTACAACATGCAGGCTCACCACCCTGCTACCTTAAGGCAGAGTTGGAACTCCTCCAGCTCCACAATCAGGCAATCAAGCCTGAGATATCTTCTTATTTACTACTCTATTTCTTCTTTTTCTATTGTCTCGCCCTGCTATCTTTCTCACTGTAGTTGGTCTCAACAGGTCCAGTGTTGTTTTTCTTTTTCCTTTCTGTTTTCTTTCTTTTGTCTCTTTCTTCTTTTTTCCTGTTCTATTCGATCATATGCCACTGCTGGATTCCAGGCCATTCCTCTCCATGTAGGGCAACTCAACTAAAACAGCAGAGGGAATTCCAGCATGCCCTTTTGTGGGAGGGTTGCACACCACACAAGGCAGCTGTGGTAGTCATCTACAGTGCTCTGTGCTGCTGAGGAAATCTCTGTTGGGCCTAAGGTGATCTTGCCAACCAGGGCAATAATGTCTAGTATTACTGGGTCCCTGCACTAAAAGGGCATACCAATCTGCTATCTTGGGGGTGGGCTCAAACAACTTTGGCCCCACATTCAGGAAAGCTGGAAATATCTATGTCTTTATTCCTTATTATTTCCTTCTCTCTTTCTTCTCCCTTCACCATCACAGTCAATCTTAATATGGGCTATGGTATTGTCCTCTTTTTTCTCTGTCTTATCTTTTCTTTGTTTATTTCTTTTCTCTCTTTGCACACTTCTCTCTTTCTACTTTTCTGTTTCTCTCTCTCTCTCTCTCTCTTTTTTTTCTGACCTGCCACTGCTGCTTTCCAGAACCCGATCTTCTAACTAGGGCAACTCAGTCTGGCCTCTGTGACAGTACTGCACATAACATGAAGTAGTGCTACACACAGCACAGAGCTCAGCTATTTTTTCTGTTCTTCACTCCCCCCTTTATCTTTTTTCTCTGCTTCTATCCCTTATCTCTTTCCCACTACAGTCTCAGCAGACTCAGTTTTCTTTTCTGTCATTTCCTTTTTTGACAGTTTTCACTTTGTTTAGTCTTTGCACTTCTTATTGGTGAGTGGGTGTTAATTTGCTTGGCATTTCTGATCCTGCCTTTGTTTCCTTCTGTCTCATTTTTTTCTCCTCTCCCTCTCTTTCCTTTGACAACTCACTATCATCCTCCCCTTCACCTGGGGTAACTCTGGAAGCCCAGACGGGGGATGTCCTGCTTGCATTTTCTGGCTTTACACACAGTTGGGGAAATCATACCAACTCTCCACCAAACCTAAAGAGGCTGGGGGTAGTCTTCTTCAAACAGATGGGGGAAATCTAGTATAAATCTCAAGGCCAGACAAGAGACTGGGCGAACTCCTGCCTACCACCAGTGGTGATCAACACTGCCGCAGGAACATCTACCCAATCACCACGGTGATCTGTCTGACGAGGGTAATTCTGGCTGCTAACTACAGTGCTCTACACCAGGGAGGGCGCACGCGCGCGCGCGCGCACACACACACACACACACACACACACATCTTCCTCAGCACTCCAATTACAGAGGGGAGATGCCACCTGAGGAGATCCAAGCACTGTGTGAAAACCACTACAGCCTAATTAGAGATCATCCAGTGGAATGCCACCTTCGCGGGCTCACAACAATCCAAAGAGTGGAACATGAAAGGACATTCCATATAATGAAATATGGTCAGTCAGGATAAGAGTGAAACCACAGGAAGGTACAGTAGTAGTCTGACCCCAAAGTACAGCTACCTGCAGGTAGTTTGTAGAACCCCTCATACAAGTCATCCAAGAAAGGATCCAGTACTCTTTGACTGTGGAAGGTGCTCCAGGCTTCTCTAAAAAATCAGGAAAACAGCAACCAGCTTCAACAGTCTCAACAAAAAAGCAGAAGAAACAGAAGGTAATGCTAGAAGAAGTCATTAACCTAATGATGTACATAGAAGAAGCAATATTGCCAGGCACAGAAAGATGTTTTCAGAATGCTGCATGGAGTCATACATAATATAAGGAAATTAATACAGAAAAAGGATGAAATGATAGGGGAGATAAAGACAACACAATAAAGGGACATTCAAGACTTAACGGGTGACATAACAAAATCCAGAGGCAAATTGACAGACTCAAGGAGGCAGAAAATCACACCAGTTACCTAGAGAATATCCAAGCAGAACTCACATACATCAAAATCACTTAAATAAGATAATCAGAGAAGTCAAAAAAAACCCCTGAGACCCGGGTCTGATGCTATGAAGAGGAACAATAAAAGAATAATTGGACTGTCAGAACAAGACAACAAAGAAGTCAACATTGTAAAGAGGGAGGGAATTCTTTTTTTTTTTTTTTTGGCGGGGGGCATCACTGTCCACTGGTGGCGGGAGTAGGAGGCCCAGTCTTGCTGCTGGATTTGAACCTCTAACCCAGTGGGATGCAGTCCCGTGCACAACCACTACGCCACCAGGGCTCAGCCTGGGATGGAATTCTTAGAGGTAAACTTTTCTGGCTTAATAAATGAAAACCAGGCAACCATTCAGGAGGCTGAAAGAACACCACTAAAGGAGGACAGAAGAGTAGCTAAGGAAAACAAATAGTCACCTATAAAGGTACCTCACTAAGGGTATGTTCAGATATCCCAGCAAATACAATGAAGAAAAGGAGGGGATAGCGTAACATAATAAAAACATTGAAGTAAATAATTCAAACTATAGAATACTATACCTGGCCAAATTATCTGTTAAGATAGATGGAGAAGTAAGAGTTTTCCCAGACATGGAAAAACTCAAAGAATCCACAAAAAAATAATCCAGCCCTACAAAAGATCCTCACTGATCCTGTATGTGCAGAAGCTTAATGCTCATTGAGTTCAAATAAGAGACCATCACACTGAACAACTTCACCCATAGGGCGACTTAAAGAGAAAAGCCCCCAAGATCGCATTGGCTCAACAGAGTAAAGAAGCTAAAAATGAACCCCCCCCCCACACACACACACAACACAACTGGAAAAGAAAGCCAGGTATGGAAATACCTGACACAAAAACCCCAGAACTCACAGATGGATATAATACCACTGAATATCAATGACTTGAACTCAGACATTAAAAGGCAGAGGTTAACAGACCAGCTTAGGAAACACAACCCATCCATGTGCTGCCTACAGGAGACATATCTCAAGGTTGCAGACCAAAACAGATTGAGAATTGAAGACTGGAGAAAAATATAGTAATCAAATGGCAATGTAAAAAAAGCAGGGATGGTGATTTTAATATCAGATAAAATTGAGCTCAAGATACAGTACAGTTCATAATGAGAGACAAGTAGGGGCTCTATATAATGCTCAAGGGAACAGAACACCAAGAGCCAGTGAGCATAATAGATATATATGCACCCAATGAGACACGCAAAAATCATAAATCAATCCCCCCAAGATATGAAAAAAGAAACCACAAGTTCAAACATTATAGTCGGTGACTTTAATACATCACTTTCTGAAAAAGAAAGATTACTGGGAAAGAAACTGAGCAAGGACACTATAAATATAAAGAACATAAGTGAGTGACTTGAATTGATAGATATTTTCAGAGCTTTCCACCCAAATGAAAAAAATTCCATATTCTTCTCGTGCCAACATGGCACATATTCAAAGTTAGACCACATGCTGGGACACAAGTCAAACTTAAGTAAATTCAAGCATATAGAGATTATACAGACATAATCTGATCTCTGTGTCATAAGGCTGGAAATCAACAGAGGGACGGTGAAGAAAACAAGTGCAAGCAATTGAAGGATGAAATATCTCTACTGCAAAAGGAGTGGATATTGACACAGATTGAGGATGATATCAGGAAGTTTCTAGAGACCAATGAGAATGAAAATATGATGTACCCAAACCTTTGGGATACAGAAAAGTCCTTTATCAGAGAAAGCTAATAATAATAAATGCATACATAAAAAATAGAAGAGAGACTTGCAGATGATATGCTGGCACAAAACTTACACCAATTAGAGCAGAGTCAACAGAATAATCCTACGAATAACAAAAGGATTGAAATAATACAATTAGAGCTGAGCTATAGTACAGGAAAAATAAGAAAACAATTGACAAAATTAATGCAGCTAAACGTTGGTTCTCTGAAAGGATTAAGAGAATTGATAGACCACTGGAAAACCTAATCAAAGAAAGGAAGGAACAAATGTCGATTGCAAGGATGAGCAATGAAACAGACCCCATTACAGTGGACCCTAATGAAATCAAAAGGATAATTACACAGTATTGTGAAGACCCAAGGAATTCAACAGCTTGGAATACAGACAAATATTTGGAAACACCGCTCCTTAGACAATCCCAGATGGATGTCAAGAACCTTAACAGACCCATAGCACTAGAATAAATAGACACGGTGATTAATAGATTACCAACAAAAAAATCCCCTGGGCCAGATGACTTCACAGGAGAATTCTACCAAGCATTCAGGGAAGAACTGATACCAATTATACACAAACTCTTCCAGACATAGAAAAAGTGGGAAAACTCCAAAACTCTTTCTATGAAGCCAGTATAACTCTGATATATAAAGTGGGCAAAGATTCCACAAGAATTGAGAACTATAGACCATTATCCCTAATGAGCATCGATGCAAAAATCCTTAACAAAATACTGGTCAATAGAATACAAAAGCACATTAAAAAACAATTCACCATGATCAAGTGGGATTCATGCTAGGATGATGCAAAACACAAGAAAACAAGAACCACATGATAATATTGATAGATGCGGGAAAAGCATTTGACGACATCCAACACCCATTCCTGTTTTAGACACTCAAGAAGATAGGAATCGAAGAAAAATTCCTCAATATTATACAAGTCATATATGAAAAACCTCCAGCTAATGTGGTAGTCAATGGAGAAAAGATGAAACAATTCACTGAAAAAAATGGACCACACTCAGATGTCCCTTGTCCCCACTGCTATTTAACATTGTACTAGAGGTTTTAGCTAACAACAGAAGACAAAGAAAGTAGATCAAAGGCATCTGTTTGTGGAAGAAAGAGATGAAATTATCGTTATTCATAGGTTGTATAATTCTATACATCGAAAATTTCCTAAATTCCACGAGTAGAGTATTGGGAAGCAATAGAGGAATATTGTAGAGGGATAGGATACTAGATCAACAAACAGAAGCCTATTGGTCTTCTATACACATCAGACAAGATCACAAAAGAGGCCATTTAAAAGGTAGTACTCTTTACAACAGCCATGCATAAAGTGAATTACCTAGGGATAGACCTGAGTAAAAGAACAAAATATTTCTTTGAGGAAAATTATAAAACACTACAACAAGAAATCAAACGAGACTTCAAGAAATGCAAAACTATCCCATTATCATGGATTGGAAGACTCAATATAGTAAAGATGTCAGTTCTCCCCAAGGAACTATATTAGTTCAATTTAGTTACCATATATATATAATGTGTGTATATATATGTATGTATATATATATATATAATTTTCAATACGAATACCACCATCCTTCTTCAATGAGTTGGAAAAACTGATTACTAACCGCAAATGGAGAGTGAAGAAGCCCAGAAGATCAGAAAACTCCTCAAGAAGAAGGACAAAGTGGAAGGGCTTTCTCTACCTGACTTTACCATGTATTATATGGCCACAGTAGTCAAAACAGTGTGTATAAAGACAGATATTCAGACCAAAGGAAAAGAGCTGAAGACCAAGAAATAAAAACATCAGCATACAGCTAACTGATTTTTGATAAAGGCCAAAAATATCAAATGGGAAGCTGGTGCAATATTCAATAAAGGGTGTTGGAAAAAATGGGTATCTAATTGCAGAAAAATGAAGCAAGATCACTACGTAGCTCCATACACAAGAATAAACTCATGGGGAATCACAGATGTGTTATTCCATGTAGAAGCAAGTCACAGGCCAGTGGGTACAGAATCCTGGCACTGGCAGGGCTCTCCCCATGACTCCTCGCTTCCAGGGCTCAGGGTCCATTAACAGCATCCAGTAGTGGTAGAAGCAACTCAGCGCTGGCAGGTGTCTCCATGTGGCTTCTTCAGCTTCAGAGGTCTGGTTCCATCAGGGTAAGGCCCTGTGGCTTCTCCTCCGGCTCCTCCAACTTCTCAGATGCTACCATCTTGTCTTGTCTGTAGTTCATTGTCTCAGAGACTGACTCCCAACAACCGGGGAGGTGGCCTCTCATTTCCACAAGGGAAATATCACGAGATTTCCCAGAAGTCTCAGGAGAAAGCCATGCCCACACAGAGGCCTCATTGGCTACTCAATGGCTATCTCCAGATTAACAGGCTAGACTCCACCCCTAGACTTCCAATTACGAAATTAACATTAAGCACATGGCCGCTACAACAGTCCTTGAGGTAAAACCCCAAACAGTTAGGGCCATTATTGAAGGGATAGGGACAAATCTGAGAACCTTGGAACATGAAATACATAGGCTTTAAGAAATAGGGAAGGATACAAATACAGAAGAGTCACAAATTGACAAGTCAGATTTATTCAAGATAAATCATCTTTGTACATTGAAAGAATTCACCAAGAGAATTCCCACTGAATGGGAAAACATCTTTAGCAATGTCACATCAGACAAAGGTTATTAATAAAATCTGCAACACTTTGTATGCTTACAATAAGAAAAAACTAATTGCCCACTGAAGAGTTGGGCAAGTGACCTAAACAGAAGTTTTGCAGGGAAGACATCTGAATGGCCAATAAACATATGGGAAAATGTTTCCAATCATTAGCCATAAGAGAAATGCAAACTAGAACAACTGTGAGATTCTACCTAACACCTGCAAAGATAGCCCAATTCAAAAAATAAAAAAAATCAGTGTTGAAGGGACTGTGGTGAGGTAGGAACTCTTATCTACTGCTGGTGGACCTATAGATACATACAGCATCTATTGGAAATCAATTTGACAAATTCTAAAACAGATGGAAATCGAGTTATCATGTGACCCAGCAATCTTCCTACTGGGCATATACCCGAAGAGTCAAGAAACAAACCAATACCAGACATTTGTGCTCCTATGTTAAATGTGGCACAGTTTACAATCTCAAGGAGTAGGAAACAACTCAAATTTTCATCAATTGATGAATGTATTACATACATTCATGTATGTGTTACATACATACAGTGGAATATTATGCATCACTGAAAAGCAGTTATGGACTCACGAAACATTTCACCATATGGGAATAACTGGAAGAAATCATGCTCGGTGAATTAAGCCAAATGTAAAAGGATAAGTATAACATGAATCCACTAAGGTAAGCTTAAAAAATGCAAAGGGGGTATAGGCAAAAGGCTACTGTATATAAAAATAAATGGAGTGAGGTCCAGATAATATGACAGGGACCAGACCAAGTCCAGTGCTACCTATGGTGGCCAATTAAAAAGAAGGGAGCAGGGAAGCTAGCAATGTATAGCGGTGCAACAGGGCACTAAGCCATTCAAGGGGAGCGTATTGTTTATATCTCCACAGGGAAAAAAGGACCAAACTTAAACCTGGTGTTCCAGGATGTGAATGCAGCACAACACCATGGAGCAGGGAGCCAGCAGAGGGGAATGAGAATCCGGCCCCAATCTCAACCATATGGATAGTTGCCTCTACTCCCAGGAGAATTTACTTTAGAGGACAGCACTGAAGCTCAGGGTAGAGGGACATGTCTGACCATAGCACATAGGAGAAAATGAAGGGGGTGGAAGAGAGAGTAGAGTGCATCCTGTTTTGAGAATGACAATGATAACAATTGTATAATTGTGTTTGGCATACAATTGATGTATGTATGGATTGTGATAAGAATTGTATGAGCTCCCAATAAAATAATTTTTAAAAAGTATCATGTAATAAAACCTGGAGCTCCCAATTTCATCAATTTTTAACATATGCCTATTTTTTCATCTGTACTCCCTACACTTTCCTTTCTCCAAACCCTAGCTGTTATTTTTAAATACATACCATGTTTCATATTATGTTATCTTCAAATGTTCAAAGGAATGAAATTGTTTGAAAATATTCAAATGTAGGACTTGGAGAACTAGTGAACTCTCTAGGTTAAAGTGTTTCATCAAATTATGAATATAGAAGATTTCTTACATTTGTATGCATTTGTACATTGTGAAGTACAAAGAGAGACTCTAAGAGGGAAGCTACCAAACACTTGGAAGAAATTACTTCTATATTTATATGAAAATGCTTTTTTCCTTAGAATGAGAAGAACAATGAAGATAAGAACTAACAGAAATAAAAACAGCATTCAGACATCAGGTGATGTGTGTCTGTGTACATGTGCACATAGGCAATAATGGACTCCTGTTTTGGCGTAGATATTGATATGAAGAGAGTTGACAATTTTGCTTTCTAAAAATGTTCTTGGCATTTCTAAAAGTTTAATTATGTCAATACATTTCCATAAATTTCAATTAACCTCTGTCATAATTAACTTCTTCACACGTCTATTAAATTACATTGACATTTACCTGTCTTTCTTGAAGATAATCACTCTTGTGGAAATATAATGATTTGAAACTTTTTTAGAAAGCAGTTTTGTTGAAGAAATAGTTCCACCATCAAAGCCAAGTTGCAAATTAAAGAAAAATCCAAAACACCATTTCAAAACATTGTTTATCATGTCTAATACATGCTGCCTGTGTTGATGCTAACTCATAGCGATGCCACATACAGCAGATTTAAACACTGCCTACATTGGTGCCACCCTCGCAAGGGTGGGCATGTTTGAGCCCCTTGCTGTAGCCGCGATGTCGATCCAGCTAGTTGAAGGTTTTTCTTTTCTGCTGACCTTCTACTTTGCCAATTCCAATGCCTTTTTCCAGGACTGGTTTGTAAGGTATCTCACGTGGGTAATACCTCAGATCTTGGCTTCCCACAATGAAATCATTCACGTGCGAGCCTGTTTTGTCATCCACGTGGATTTTTAGGAAGGGCGGGACAAGTTTCACAGTCTCACAGAGGCTCCCAGTTAACCACAAGCAACATAACGGAAAAGAGCAATCCCTTGTGTGGAACCTGCCCCAGAGTGCAGAGCAAGAGAAGGAAGAGGCTAGAGAGTGCCAGGCAAGAGGGACTGTGGCAAGAACAGGGACAAGAGAGAGCACACCAGAGGGTGTGCCCTGCCTTGATTCTGGCCACCCCGCGGCAGGGGGAAGGCATGGTTGAAGGTATTGGCTGGGTTGAGCCCACCTGGGTGATATCATGAGGCTGGGCCTAGTTTGGAAAGTTCACCTGGCTTAGGGGTTTTAGTGTGCATTCTCAGTCTGGGCTCTCCATAGGCATTTGATGATTGCCTGATGTCCTTCCAACCTCTGTTAGGGGGCCTTTGCAGGCATGGGAGGAACAAATCCCTTTCCCTAAATCTAGCTATCTAATAGTTTCTCCTGACAACATGTAGAAAATGTTTGAAACAAAGTCTTGTCATCCTCTCTCTTTAAGAGCATTCTTGTTGTACTTCTTCCAGTTAGAATTTCTCTTCTTCTGGAAGTCCATAGTATTCTTTGGAAGCACTGTAATTCAAATGCATCAATATTTATGTGGCTTTCCTCATTTGCTGACTAACTTTCACATGTTTATGGGGCAATATAATCTTAGGTGCATCTTTGCTCTTTAAATCTTTCAATAGATCTGATTTAAAAAGAATTCTTCTTGTATTTATTGTTGTTAGTGCCATATTCCCCCTATACTATAAGTGATTCATGCCCTTGGGGAGGGTATTGTTTATATCTCCACAGGAAAGTGAGAAAGAGACCACACCTCAACCTGGTAAGCCAAGCTTTGAGGGAAGCATACCAGAATGAAGCAGAAAACTAACACAGAGGTCTGCAGGACCAGCCTCAATCCCACCTATATCAACCCCCATCCCAGGTGACTGAACCACAGAAGACAGCACTGAAAATTCAGCTCAGGGAGAGTGGCAGGTCTTCTCAGACCAAAGGGAGCAAACTAAGAGGGAGAAAGGGAGAG